>BSBK01004590.1:897500-1125000 GCA_027943335.1 Chamaecyparis obtusa
CTCCATGGACATTGACCATGTGCAAAAATTTGAATTTTGAAACAAGAGCGAGATGTTATAGAGCAGTAGTTTTAGATAATTTGTTTAGTTGTCAGGTTTTATATAATTTATTTTTAAATTTTTTGTTTACATTGGGAATAAATACCATTTTTCTTACTTCGATGACTATTCAAAGTATTGGTTGAAAGCTTTAGTTTTAATAAAAAAACATTTTTTAATTTATGAATGTAATTTGTCAAGATCAAATGTGTAAATTGATTACACAAAGAGATCTAGGGAAAAAAATTATACAATCATGCATTTCTAATATTAGAAAAGAGGAAATCAAAACTAAATATTTTCTTCCCTTCTTGTCTCTTATTTGCTAAATATGGAAAAAGTATTTGTGAAGAAAGATAAAGGAAATATTTTTTCATTGCTTATTTGAAAAAGAGAAAATAAGCTCTTCATGGTTATTTTCATTGTCAAATTTAATTGTCTTTATTTATAAAAAAGGTTAAACAATTTTTTTTTGTTTAAATTAAAGTAGTATTTACTCTTATCAATTAATCTTTTTTTTTGGTAAGTTAATGGCTACTAAGGAGTAGCACCCATTCTATTGATATCGAAAAATATTCCATTTGTAGATTAGAGAAGTGAAATCCATCTAGGATAGACCGCTCATCAAGCCCTCTAGCACTAATAGAGCAAAATATGTGGACCAAATGGGCACCAACAAAACAATCATCCAAGATAAAAAATGGGTGACAAAATCTACACCAACATGCAACCTATAGCTATTTTCATTCTATCTAGTCATTACGGAACAAAAAGGTGACAAACTCTATTCCTCTGAGTATTTTCTTTAGAGACGTACTATATGGACATATACAAAAAAATATAAAACAACTCCCTGGCATCCAACTTGAGCATACCAGTTAATCTTAATTATTTAGTTAGTTTAATTAAATTAAAAGAGTAAACATCTTTCTTATTTAATCATTAATTGTTAGTTATCTTCATTCATAAAAAGGGACAAAAGAACCAAAGATTTATTCATTATAATGAAAAACTACATTTAAAACAATTAAAAATACAAAAATATTACTTACAAACACATTCATAATATTTGCATGAAAATGATGGTTTTGAATTAAATCAAAATATATCTAACAAAAAACTTTCAATTTAGCAATCAAATAAAACAAGTAAAGTTACATTAGAGCGAGCAAACAAGGAAATATTGTTACTTTTTTAATTTACCCTTACAGGTCATAGTTAGACTTTCATGCCTACGTATCTTAGTTGAATCTATATTTGTTATAAAAAATTCAATGCGACTTAAAATAAACTTTATTTTCTCTTCCCATTATTGGCCAAGATCAACTAACTATCTTTAAGTGATCCCATGTGAGAATTGTTGCTTGGAAGGCATTGAACAATCATACTTGATTGAGATCTTCCAATGTATGAACACCCTCATAGAAGAATTGTTAAACACTAATCGACAACACCTTAACACTCTTTATCAATTGATGGTATGATTCTTCCACATGCCATAGATTATAACAAGAATTTTTGGGTAGAAAGTTGTGTTGATTTTTGGGTATAAAATTCTCAATCATGAAAAACGTTCAACAAAACATACATAAACCAAATAGACAATGTTTGATTCCATATTTTACCTCACACATTACATTTGTTTGACTCTCACGTACATCAAGGCCTACTCTAATAGAGCTTATCCATCCCATCATCTATACACTTCCTCAATGTAAAGATAATAGTCAACCTCATTTACTACCACTATATCAAATCCTCCCACATCCACAATAGTGAGCTAGCATCAAATCATCAAATTAATGATAACATTCAAGTGTGTGGGTTTTAGTCCATACAATCACATCAAAATATTCTTATTCTATCAATGGGCCTTTGGTTTGCTAGTGAAGCTGAATGGTTTAGATTGAACCAACTTGATATCAAGTTTTTTTGTCTACAAGGCTCTAACACCATAAGGGATGATGTTGGGATCATGCCCTTGGTGATGTTATCAAAATAGTACCCCTTGGTAAAAAATATTCCTTCATTTTTTAGATAAATTACCTATTTATTAATTGCTCCTCTAGATATCAAAATATATTAAATTCAATTAGATATCAATTTTGCAATTATACATTTATTTTCTATTTGCATTAACCATATTTAATTGTTACCAATTATCAATTCCTACCATCATTTAGTTACCTAGATTTCAAGCTATATTAAATTCAAATCTATATCAATTTTAGTACTATACCATTCAATCCAAAATGGACCTACTAGATTAAAAGTTCTTCCTTGTCCATATTCAATCCTTAACACTTATCAATACCTAAATATCACTTATTTACCTAAATTGAATTATACTTATTTATATAAATTAACCTAAATCACCTCCTAAAAAAAATTGTTTTCTTTCATAAATCAAATTACCTAAATCATTATTTTCTCTTTAAAGAGGAAAGAAAAGTGAATTACCTTTCTTTTTGAAGGTAGCCCATTGGAAAGGGTTAAAGAATACAAATATCCAGGATTGACTTCCATTATAAGTTTAGTTGGTAGACTTGTAGAAGGAAAATAATACAGAGGGGGGGGGGGGAGAGGGGGGAAGCATCTTATGTACGACAAAATAGGTGTAGATATGCATAACTTTGGGACTGGAATACCAGGAAAACTCTTTTTGGTTTTCTAGTCACGTTGATTGTTCTTTATGGTTGTGAAGTTTGGGGAGGCAACATGCCAAAATGTGGATGAAGACAATTAGAGATAATCCAAAAGCACCTAATCACAATCAATATTAAAATTCAAACCTCAAAACCATATGAAATCCTTTTTGCAGAAGTAGGTACTTATTCATTGGAGGCGACAATGATAACCTGACTAATAAGTTATTTAAAGAAGGTTGAAAATATGGATAACCAACGTTGGTTCAAAATTGCGATGAAAGAGGGTTTTGATTGTAGGAAGAAAACTTGGATGAAACAAAACAAAAAGTGGTTGAGAAAATGGAACATCAAGTTGCAAGAGAACCCTAATACCAATGATGAAATAAATAATTTGTCACATAAAACCAAAGCTATCAAATTTCCACAATCCATCTGAATGTTCATGAAATCTTCTGTATTAGATTATGTACAAGTTTTTTTATCATCATGAAAGATTTTGTATTAGATTATGTAAAAAAAATTAATCATCAATAAAAAAATTGTACCCAATCTAATCCAGAAGCTTTCATTAACATTATCATAGAAAAGTTTCAAACTGTCATGTGGACTAATCACATTAGTAGAAAAAAGGATTACTAAATCAAAGAGTTGTACCCAACTTGGGAACATGGAGAGAGCATATTTAATGGATTCTATCAAAGGAAAGGAAAGGTTGTTAGTGGCACAATTGAGGATGGGTTCACATCATCAAAGGTGCGAGATGGGTAGGTGGAAGAGGCCCAAAGAGATATGGGAAGATAGAACTTGCATGTTGTGCAAGACAGGTGCAATAGATACCAAATGACATGTTCTTATAGAGTACATAGTATATGAAGATTAATGCGATTAGTATGAATTCATCTTAAAGGCATACAAAATGCATAGTTTGTTTGATGAAGATAAGATAAATCTTACTTCTAGCTTTCCAGACAAGATTTATAAGGGCACGTTTGTTTCTTGGAATTAGACTGGAATTGGGATTGTAAAATCTCAGAATCGACATTTTTTATGTTTGTTTTCAAAACATGAAACTAGAATAGGGATTTGTTAATGCCTATTTACCCCCAAAACCAACATTTGAATCTTCCATATAAATAGGTGGAATTGGAAAATTGATTCTAATTCCACTTAAATGGGAATTGGGGGTAAAGAAAAAATGATAATATTTTGAAATCCATATGCAAACAACATTTTCCATCTTCTCATTATGAATTTCAAGTGAACCAAACAGTTCTATCCATATTCCAAAAATATTTTTTTGGATTTAAAACTTCTAGAATTGTCAAATACTAGAATTTGACAATTCTAGCATTATTTAATTCTAGCAACCAAACAGACCCTAACAGAAGATCTGGCATTAAAAGGATTATGGAGAGAATTTAAGACTTCGATCCCTTGGTCCCATAAATTGATCAGTCTTATAAACATTACAAAAAACTTTCATTTATTCCCAACAAATATAAATCCCAATTTTATTTTTTTAAAAAGTTGAATAGTCAACTTTAAATGTAAGCCCCTTCTTCCTCATCCCACCTCCCCCTTTCTCAGAGGCAGGATGAGGAAGAAGGGACTTACATTTAAATTTGACTCTTCAAATTTTTAAATAATCACTATTTTTCTTCTTCAATCTTATTGAATACAAAAGTGTATAGACAAATCTTTCTTTAATAACACCTATAGCTCGCTTTCCTCTCTACACATGGTGTTAGAAGGCTTCACAATTTTTGGAAGATCTCTAACTACGTTGATGTTACTAGCCTTCACAATGTTATCAAAATTTATATGACATAACCTCCTATGCCATAACCAACTATCATCTATCTTCGCAACAAAACAAGTAGCCTTTGTAGTATTTAATTCAAACACATTACCTCTTGACTTTGTACTTGATGCGATCAAGTTTCTAGACTAACCTTTGATAGTACACTTTTCATCCTTGAACTGCAACTGATATCTCTTGTCAACAAGATATCCAACACTCAACAAGTTGTGCTTAAGTCCGTCAATGAGAAAGACATTATTAGTGTTAGTTTTACCATCAAGAGAAATTGAACCTACTCCAATGATCAATTTAGGAGTGTTATCACCAAATCTGACTACACCACCATCATATCTAGTTAGTTGAATAAACTTATCTTAATCACCGGTCATATGATGTGAAAAACCACTATCAATGATTCATTCTAAATTTTTTTCAACATGTGAAACTAAGGCTCTTTCTTCATGAATAGGCCCATCATCTTTAATAGCAACAAATCCAATTTCATCATCATCCAACACACCTTCACTAGCATAGTAACATTCCTTATCCTTGGAATAATTAGGCCTAACAAACTTAGGCTATGCTTAGGAACCCTTGTAGGACATCTAGATGCAAAATGACCAATCTTGTTACATGAAAAATACTTTAGGGTTAACTTACCTTCAAATTTTCCTTTTCCTCTCTTTTCTCTTCTTGCAATTAGGGCAACAAGATTGTCTAGTTTCCTTTATTCATCCTCCATTTTTGCCCAATCAACATCATAATCTCCAAGCTCTATATGTCTATTACTTCTGTTGGTGCTCACAAGACTTGATAAAGTCCTTTTGTTATTATGCAGAATCGACTTAAATATAGATTCTTCCCTTGGTAATGTGTCCTCCAGTTATGCATCCTCAAAGGTGGTCAATCTAGCAATCAAAATCTCTCTGTTGAAGTTCTTTATTAGTGGAATGATTTATTCAATTTCTTGTACTTTAGTCTTATATGCAGATGTCAAGGATCTAAGAATCTAAGCGATCACTTCTTGTTCAGTATATGTTCCTTCTGATTTTTTGATTCCTACAACAACCTTTGTAACCCTACATATGCTCTAACATTCTCATCATCTCTCATTTGTATAATCTCCATATTAGTCTTCCAATTTTGCAACTTTTCTTGCTTAGTGTACTAATCTCCTTCATATAGTGCCTCTAGCCTTACCCAAATCTTATGTGCAGAATCAAGGTCCTTGACTTCTGTGAATTTATCCTTAGACAAAATGTTGATCAATGCTTCTCTTGTAATCATATTTCATGAGAAAAATTTCTTTTCATCCTTAGAAGCACCTCCTAATTAAACTTTAGTCTTGATCTACTCATCCCTCTTTGTAATCATCCAATAGTTAATTCCCAAACATAAAAAATGAGTTCTCATCTTGTTTTTCCAACTGTCAAAGTTTTCAACATCAAACTCTTTGGACTCTCCTTCCTATAGTAAGCCATCTTCAGGATCACCTCAAGTTGTTAAGCTTTCTCTCAGAGGACCACAACCTCTGATACCAATTGTTAGGAATAACACAACTAGGGGGGGGGGGGGGGGGGGTGAATCACTTGTGCGCCAAATATTTAAACTTTAAACTTATAAACAAATTACTTAATGCAAATCTGAACACTTCAAGAACAACACCATAACACAAATATTTGTTGTCGAGGAAAACCTTATTAAGGGAAAAACCCTAGTGGGAATGATTCCCAAAAATAATTCACTAGAAATAAAATATCCCTATTAGGAGATCTAGCCATGTTAAGAGTTGATTATTACATCTAGTACAAAGTCCCTGTTAAAGGACATATCCTGTTAGGAGTCCCTTCAACCCTATTGAGAGTTGAATTAAATGAAGAGCTCACTACCCCAAAACACTGCCTGAATGTGAAGGTTAAACCCACCTTCTAGATCCACTATCCAAAGAGAAGTATGAATGCATACTTATAACAATGAACTAACTGATAGAAACTTGCTTTGCCTATACAATTCCAATAAAGTGTATTACAAACATAATCACTGCTTTACATTCAACAAAACTTGCATCCACATGCTCACACCTCCATACATACCTACATACTACAATAATGAATGACTTTCCTTTATGCAATTTACAATAAGCAATTAGGTCAGCTTGTTAAGACTTCCCCAATGCACAGATAATTACATAGACCCTTTCTAAGATACACACAATACCTTAAACAAGTAAATAACAAATAAAAATCATTATTTACATGCTCAAATCCATAATCCATGCTCGCCATCCACTGAACATGTTATCTCCTTTGTCGGGCCCCAAATAGGTCTTTGCAAGTCCACACACCACAATTGACATCACCATGATCCTAACGATCCAAGGATATCATGGGATGTTCTCCTATGTGCCTTTTGTCATGCCTTAAGCTCGTATACCATAAATCATGTTTGTATCTAAGTTATCCCAAAAAATTAGAGACCATTTCTGTCATAATCCTCTGTGCACTTTGAGTGTCACTATTCTGTAACTAATCTTCACCAAAATAAATATAACTCATACAAACAATAATATGAAATCCCACGACCTTAGATATAAGGTGTACATACTTCCCTCTACACAACTTTATGCTCACATGTACTAGAACATCGTACATTGTCCATACACAACTGTTAGTATTTCATATACCTGTGATAACCAGTCTTTTTAAAACTTCTAATGCATCTAACTGAAACAAATGTTCACATCAATGAAAAAACATGAATGTCAACACCTTAAAAAACAACAATTCCAATAACTAGATGTGTTAATTGTTCCATTGGAGTAGCCTTATCATCATATGATACTTCGGGCATTAGATCAGAAAGTATCTCTTTCCATTAGGACCACTTGTGCTTCCTACTTGAGATTATCCTTATTGGCCTTAGTATTTATTGTCATTGCAAAGTTGATCATTTCTTTAGGGCTCATTGTGCTCAAGTCTACTTAACAACCTCTGATTGGTAAATCATCCTCAATGCTCATCTTGGATTGTGAGGATGGTGTAATATTTTCTTGTTCTTTTTATGTAGTTACCTCCTCTTGTTTGACTTGCATCACATCATTTATATCCTCCTTGTCTTTCACTTGATCTATTTGTTGATCATCTATAGCAATTTTAAATTGTTCACCATTTGTCATAGCCTGACTAGTACACATGTTTACTAGTTTCATCAAGTCATTGTTCACTTCGAGTGGCTTCTCTTGAAATTTCCCAAATCTCAGAGTCTTAGGATCTACCGATTGAGATAATAGGTTCTCAACATACATGGTTAGAATATCTCCATCTACCTCATATCCTATGGGCATCACCCATTAGGTTCATGGCTCAACTTCTTCTATTCGACAAGTGTCAGTATCAAACATGAAACAAATAGTATCTTTGTACTTATCAACAATCTTAGAAGGTATCCTTTCTTTTTCATGCATCTTCTTCTAAAATTCTTTGAAATATCCCCAAACCTTTCCAGTAAAATCACTTCCTAAGATTTTGATGTTGTTATTTATTTGAATAAAGGCTAGAGTACCTATAGTCCATGCAATATCATCGATACCAAGGAACATGTTTTGGAAATAGAAGAATAAACATTTAATCACCTATGCATATTTGAATTTATTTATCTTATCCATTTTTATCTTCTCAAGATTCAACATTAGCTTCTCTCTCATCACCTCAGCCAGATTGTAGTCAACATTTTCCTTGATCATCTTGTATACCATATGAATAGCACCACCGGGTATGTTATTCAACTGACTAGAATGGTAGACCTGGTAACCAATAACCATAGATGAATATTTTACCTCTTCACCTGTAATTTCATTCATAGTCATCACATGACTATCCCACCTAGATTTAGTCAAACTGATCACTTCTTCTTTAGGAACATTGCAAAGAACAGGTACATCACCGGTTGAACATAGACTAGTTACAACATGAATTTCCTCTTTTATAATTTTATGTGGCCAGTCCAGCCACATGAACTGATCATGGATTCTACTTAAAACATATATGATCTGATCCTCTCCAAACTCATTAGGATAATCGACTACGTGATGTAAACCTTTATCTATTATGTGTTTATGCTCATCTTTCAATACTAATTTATCACCACATAACTTCTTATATTGTTCATAGATTACCCTTGATCCTAGATCTCCCAATTTTCAATGAATGTAAACTCTAACATCCTCAATGTGCAGAACACCATAGGGCACTCTAGTTAGGGAACCCATTGGGTCATTTTCCATCGATTTGAATTGATGTATTTTAAATTATGGTCTAGGTATTTTAGTTATGTCAATCAAATTAGGAGTAGCCATCTTAAATTTCAACAAGTACATATAATAGATAAATACCTCAAACTATTCACAACTAGAGTTCTTGCCAAAATCATGACAATAACAATGACAACCACCATGACAACAACTACCACTACCGATTAGTTTGATCTTTCAGATCACCACAACAATTCCTTATAATTGCTTGGATCTCTACAAATGGCTCAAACAAAGCTTCTTTCACTCTAGAACAAATTTCAAAATGCGTAAGGTGAAAATGAAATCCAAAAGTATCTTTTTATCTACCTTCGCACATGTATTAAACGTACTTACCGATAGAACATACATTTTTCTGATTGACCCAAAGGCTCATTACCAATGATCAAAACACCATGAAACTTATCAAAACTTCACAATACATTCCAAAAGATTTATTGCATCTTAAAATGTTGATAGATCTTACCGCACATCTATAGAGGGTCTGAAGATGGATTCAACAATACTTGCTCCCTCTAAGGCACACGAAGACTTAGTTTGATGAAGAATTTTCCACACCTAATGGCGATGTAGATTCCTTTGATGACTTACTATCGTACTTATTCTTCCAAGTCTTGTTCATCTCTTTCTTGGTCTCTTCTACATTCACAATCTTCTTTCCTTTTCGGTTGCTTGACTAGTTTACCGATTGGTTCTTGAACCTGCAGTCCCTTACTAGATGTTTAATATTATGACAATGAAAACATGCCATACCAGTTGATATCCATGGTCCAACATTACCTCTTGTAGTCCCAATTCTTTAATTTCAGCCACGTATCTATAATTTCCACAGATTGAGCACGTGACATCTAATTGCCTCTCTCTTTGGTAAGGTGTTTTCCAGTTCATAGGTAACCTCTGATTGTTCACTCTTGACCTAAACTCATCATTTTTGTGATGATATTTATTTCAATTGTAATAGTGACCATCAAAGCTACTAGATCTACTATTAGATCTAGATATACAATCATGATTAGTGTGACCATATTTATTGCAGTTATAACAATATCCATCAAAAGTGCTAGTCCTATTTGCAGATCTACTTTTACATACATTTGCAGTATGACCTACCTTGTGACAATTGAAACATACAAGCTTGTATGCTTTCTTACTAGAAGTTCTTTGTGTTACCTTTGGTGGAGACTTTCCTTCTTTCCTCATATCTTTTATTCCATAAGATTCACCAACTTCAATAGTAGTAAAACCAGTATATCCTAGGTTTGTGGTCTCTTTGCTTCTTCATTGATTTATGAGTTTCTCATAAATTTTTGTAGTACTTTCATTGAATTTATTGAATTGATCATTTGCATTATTCAATTCTCCATTTAATTTCTCATTCTCATTTCTTAGATTCTCATTCTTCCTTAGGACTTTTCCATTTTCCTCATTTGTATCATGCAGATGTTCATACAATGTGTTAGCCTCTTGTCTTGTCTTGAAAAATTTATCCTCTACAGCTTTCAGTGCTTCATCCTTGGTCTTTAGAGCATCTTCTACAATTTTTCTTGGATTCTCTAAAGATCTCCTTGCTTCCAAATCTTCACACATTTTGATTGATTGGGCTTAAATCTATCTCTTAAGGTTTTTCTTGTCCTTGTGTAATTTTTCATTTTCCATAGCCATGGCTTCTAGGGCCACTCCAAATTCCTCAAATCCACTATGTTTAGATAGTTTCTCAATGAAATATTGACTCTCATTCAATTGTTCAACAAGCTCTTTTCGCTTGGAAAAAGATTTCTTCAGCTAATCTTTTAGTTCTTTAATAACCCTTTCAACTTCATCAAGTTGTCTCTTGTATCTCAAACCCTCTATATTTTCCTTAAGGATCTTCCCCAAGTTGTTAGGCTTCTTCAAGGGCATAAGGCTATGATACCAATTGTTAGTATTATAAGGCACCGAGAGGGGGGGTGAATCAGTGCATCCACAAATCTAAAATTTTTAATAATTATTTTCCATAATAACCAACATGAAAAAGATAATATAGCAATGAAGCATAACATATAAAGCATTCTAACACAACGAACACAAGACCCAATATTTTTTTTTGTGGAAACCCTTGTTAGAGGGAGAAAACCATGTGTGGGAATGATGCCCACAAATCTCACTAGTGCACTAATGAAATAAGCCTTGTGAGGAGAAATTATAAAAACCTTTATGAAGTTATACTCGGTTAAGAATATTAATAGCCCGGTTAAGAACTCCAACAATTATGTTAAAGACTACCATGTCAAAGAGATTTTGAAACTCTAGTTAAAGAGCTACCTAGTTAGAGGATTTTGATCTTCAAACCTATGAGGATCTTACTCACCCTGTTAGAAGTGATCTTGTTAAGGGATTTAGATCACATACTAGTTAGAGTATGCCTTGAGTATAAGAACTCATATGTATGATCTGAGATTAGCACTAGACTACCCAAAATATCTAATTCTCTACTCAATTGTGTTTCTCTGAACACCTTACTACCTCTTTACTTCCTTCAAAAATCACTTCCATACACCACATACCATCACAAAAACATACTTAACGATTTTCACAACCACTTATATACTATCTTAAGTCAGTGCTAGAAACCTAAAACATTTTTCAAGTCGACATTAAAATCCAACTTAACATATGAGTGAGCACGCCAAAACCAAAATTTAGCATCCTCTATATGTCATCCCAAAGTATCTAATCTCATCAACATGTTGATCTATTACTTACATTTGACCGCTACACCGAGCTAACCAACTATATTAACCGACACTCTATTGTTACTATCACGTCGCTTCAATCCTTAATAACTTACTAAATTCTTTAAACTAACTGATGCGATCATAGATGTAGTCAAATATGCCTCTGTAAATGATGTCTATATGATTGCCTACCTTAACTTGATCTCTAACTCCATATCTGGTTGCCTTTACCTTGCATACTATCTTCTTGCCAATTGACTGAACACTTAGTTTCTTTTTCCAATTTTATCCTTCAATATCATCGGTAAATTGATCTCTTATCATAAAATGATCATGTTTTCAATAATGACAACACCACAATACAATCATGTGATCCAAACACATATCACCTACATCAAATACCAACATGCACCTCTCCATAAAGTGAGTGATTTCGTGTGTTGATACAAATGCATGTAGAATTTATCTTTCAGGGACAAAGCCCTTCTAACAACCACCAATAACCCCATTAAAAAAGGCTTAATTTTGTTAACCAAGACTTTTGAGAAGTATTTTTAAAGAGTGCTACATAGATTGATAGGTCTAAAATTAGTCAACTTCTTTAGCTCCTAAATCTTAGGCATAAGAGCGATAAAAGTATCATTAAATTTCTTCAGCATTTCATCCATTCTTAAGAAATCCTTTATGGCCATTGTTATGTCATAACTCACTACATACTAAAAATACTAGAAGAAGGTATGGGAGAAGCCATCCAACCTTGATTCCTTATAGGAACCCATTAAGAAAACAATAACCCTAACCTCTTTCAAAAAAACCAAAGCAAGAATTTATTTGTTATCCTCAGGGGTAATGGTTCTTGGAAGATAGTCTGAAAGTTGGTCTTCTATGCTTCAATCAATAGGAAGGCTAGTGTCACTATAAGCTTGTTTGAAATAATTAATGGCATCCTCCCCCATTCCAAAATCCTCATGGATTTCTTAGTTTTGCTCATTCATTGAGTATTATATTGAATTCATCTTTATGTGCCTATTATCAGATTTGTAAAAAAAGAGAGTTTCTATCACCCTCCTTCAACCATTACACTCTAGACCATTGCTTCCAGTAGACCTCCTCCTTCTAAGTTTCTCTGTCTATTTCTTCCCCCATTGATCTTCCTCATAATAAAGTGGTTGCGACTAGTCTCCATAAGCCATCAAATCTTGCAGAACTTTTAGATAGGATAAAGTTTACTCTTTTTGCTTAAATATGTCACCAAAAGTAAATTTATTCTATCCTTTAACATTCCTCCTTATGATTTCCAAATTTTGCGAGACTCTAAACATGGTCATACCTTGAATCAGGGTATTCCACTAGTTTTGGATGTAATTTTTGAAATAAAGGTGGGAAGCCCACATATTTTCATATCTGAAAGGGAGGGGTATATAAAGGTTCCTATGAATACAATGCAGGAGGAGAGGATTATGATCAAATATAATTATTGGGAGATCTTTCAAGATGACATTACACCCCAAAGCCCATTTTTTCCAAAACAAGGAACCTATCAAGCTTGACTTGAATGAGGTTGCTCCCCTTCCTATTGTTGGACCATGAAAATGATTGACCTTGCAAATCAATTCCATATAGCCCAGTTCTATTAATGAAGTTTGATAAATCAACCATACTGAAAGAATAATCTATTGTACCCCCAAGCTTCTGATGACGAGTACTCTCCTTATTCAACCAAACACACACAACACAATAGGGAAAAACATAGAAAGTTGTACAAATAAAACAATGGAAATAACATACACACTTTCTTTCTATTATCTTCAATGAAATGACATTACAATATTAAAAAAAGTAACATGCTATAGCCACATGGGCATTTTCATTACAATAATCTACAAGACAAAGCCACAATCTACACTTTTGGAATTAAGCCCAAACCCCCTTTCATCCCTATATAAGTAGCATAATTAACTACCTTATAATATTGTAGAAAGTGAATATTTTCTATTTTGTCACCTAGCGGTTCAATTTCCTGCCTTAAGTAATTTTTATTTCTCTTCCTTTTGTATCCAAACTTGAGTCTTGATTGCACAACTTGTGAAAGACATAACTTGTGAGCCATTGACCAAATTGTTAATTATAACCCCATTTTAGAAACCTCTTGAAGCTCTCTATAACTAGGACAACAAAGCATTATCCTTGATAAGTTTTGACACCTTATGGAGTCTATAAGGCCTTCAAAATTGAGTTCAAAGTTTTTGTACCGCCTTGTCGAAATAGAAAAAAATTATTATCTTCAAAACCAGACTTGATCTTGCCACAAAACTTTACTAGAAGGCTTATATATCCAAAATGAACCTCTAGGGAAGTAATTGGGATAATCCATCCCCAAACAAAAAGCTTGATAAAAATAGTAAACTTGCCAAAAATAGCAACCCTGCACAAAGATAGCCCTTATTGAAAAAATAGATAATATTTTTGGGTGATGCAAGATTGCCCTTATATCCTGGATGCTCCTGCATCAAATTCTTATATGGGAAGAGGGGAGATTTAAAGTACTCCACCGCCACCCATAGGGAATTTAAGTCCTTAATTATAAAGGTATATATGTCATTCCAAACTTCTTTGCTCCCAAATCTAGTGTTAGGAGCATACACATTGACTATATTCCACCTCAAGTTGCCTGTGGAGGAAGAAACAACTAAGAAATCATAAGAAAATAAATAAATCTTTCCCTTGTGCCTACTAGGGTCCCACATAGTTACCACTCCTCCAAAATCTCCACTAGTATCACTAATGAGATATGAATAACCAAGCCAAATTTTGTCAGTAACAGTAGAGAAGGTTTGAATAGTCATTTAAACTTCTTGATGAAGAACAATATCCACTCTCAAATTCTTAATTCACTATTTCAACACATACTACTTCTGAGGATTATTGATATTCCAAAAAATAAATTTTGTTTCTCATTTTTTGGATTGAAATATATGGTATTTTACTTCCCAATAGCAATTTCCCTATCTATCTTCTTGTGTCTTAAGATTCTCCCCAAGGGTTGGTTGACTTTAGTCTCTAAACCCATGCCAAAATTTTAGGATGTAGCTTTCTTATTATGAAATGTCCAGTCTTCTTTTGTTGTGCATAAAAGGGTAGTGCTTGAGGAGCTATCCAATTTCTCTGACATTGGGATCCCCTATTCCTTCTAGACTTACTCATTGACTTCTTCCTCATCTCTAACATTTGGGGTTCTTTCCCCTGTCAAAATTAGACCAACTAATTGAGAAATATCCTAAATCACCTTGTCTTTCTCTATAACAAACTCATCCATCCTAGGAGGAGGAGGAACATTTTCCTTTGTAGTTTTTGGAGATACATTTGATTTCAATGCCAGGGTGGGAGGAACACCCATCCCCATTTTATTCACTTTTGGGGAAAAAGTGGATTTCCCCATCCTCCAACACACTAATATCCATAGCTTACTACACTTCAATGGCATACCCTCCATTGTCAGCACCATCCACAACCATAATTGGAGCACCAGTTGGGGAGTTCACTAAATTCAATAACTCTTTTGTGAACATATAATCCCCACTCCTAGAGGGTTCCCCCTTATGGTATTCAATGTGAGGAGGAGTAGGACATTTCTCCTTTAACTAGGTCTCCTTAACTAGAGGAACCTTGCAATCAACTATGACATGACCCAATTTGAAACACTTTTGATAATAAACCACAATATTCTTATAAATGGTAGCTTGGGTCCATTTCCCAAGTTTCAAACATAAAGTAATAAAATTGGAAAGAGTATTGTCAATCGCTATGTTCACAAAAAATCTAGCAAAAACTATCATGGACTTGGCTTGGGTAACCACATAAAAAGTAACATATTGTCCAAATGTGTTCCCTATCTATTTGAAAATATGTTCATCCATGAATTCCAATAGAAGTCCATGGAGCTTAACCCAAAAAAGGGTTGTCCTTTGAAGATCCTTTGCAGGGTCAAATCATGGCTTCCATTTACATAGAGATAAACTATGTTTACCATAAGCCTAGGAGCCTGCAAGTATCTTGACCATGTCCTCCTCCCTTGTAAACTTAAACAGGAAGAGGTCACCCAACATTGTACTTGTCACCACACTACCCTTTAAGTTCCAACATGCAACCACTCACCTCCTTACCATATCAATTATTGGCCTAAAAGAGAAGAAACTTCCCACAAGGGTAAAATTCATAGAAGAAACAATATGATCGATAACGACATCTGAGAGTCTAATTTCAATTCCTCCATCCTTCCATACATACTTCAATGTGGGCAAATGAACATGTTGTCCATGGGACCCAAAAACAAGAGCAAACTTATGGTTAGTCAAAGTGGTCTTCTTGTTAGCAATGCCATCATTACCCCTAGTAGGCTCAATAAATATAAGGGTCACCTTATCAACAATACCATCATCACCCCTAGTAGGCCTTGCAAACCTAAGTTGGTGTTCCAAGGTCACTGAATCTTTCAGAGACACATAGGCAAAGAAATTCGAGGTGTGGGCTCCCAAATCCGTAACAACATCTTTGGAGTGAGGGTTCCCATGAGGAGGGGCAATGTCCCCTACATGGACATCGACCATGTGCAATAATTTGAATTTTGAAACTAGAGCGAGATGTTACAGAGCAAGAGTTTTAGATAATTTGTTTAGTTGTCATGTTTTATATAATTTATTTTAAATTTGTTGTTTATATTGGGAATAAATACCATTTTTCTTACTTCAATGACTATTCAAAGTATTGGTTGAAAGCTTCAGTTTTAATAAAAAAATACATTTTTAAATTTATGGATGTAATTTGTCAAGATCAAATGTGTAAATTGATCACACAAAGAGATCTAGGGAAAAAATCATATAGTCATGCATTTCTAATCTTAGAAAAGAGGAAATCAGAACTAAATATTTTCTTCCCTTCTTGTCTCTTATTCGCTAAATATGGAAAAAGTATTTGTGAAGAAAGAGAAAGGAAATATTTTGTCATTGCTTATTAAAAAAAGAGAAAATAAGCTCTTCATGGTTATTTCACTATCAAATTTAATTGTATTTATTTATCAAAAAGGTTAAACACATTTTTTTTCTTTTAAATCAAAGTAGTATTTACTCTTATCAATTAATCTTTTCTTTTTGGACCTAAGTTAATGGCTACTAAGGGGTAGCACCCATTCTATTGATATAAAAAAATATTCCATTTGCAGATTAGAGCAACGAAGTCCATCTAGGAAGACCACTCATCAAGCCCTCTAACACTAATAGAGCAAAATAGGTGGACCAAAAGGGCACCAACAAAACAATCACCCAAGATAAAAAAATGGGTGACAAAATCTACACCAAAATGCAGCCTATAGCTATTTTCATTCTATCTAGTCATTAGGGAACAAAAAGGTGTCAAACTCTATTCCTCTGAGTATTTTCTTTAGAGACGTACTATATGGACATATACAAAAAATATAAAACAACTCCCTGGCATCCAACTTGAGCATACCGGTTAATCTTAATTATTTAGTTAGTTTAATTAAATTAAAAGAGTAAACATCTTTCTTATTTAATCATTAATTGTTAATTAGCTTCATTCATAAAAAGGGACAAAAGAACCAAAGATTTATTCATTATAATGAAAAACTACATTTAAAACAATTAAAAAATACAAAAATATTACTTACAAACACATTCATAATATTTGCATGAAAATGATGGTTTTGAATTAAATCAAAATATATCTAACAAAAAACTTTCAATTTAGCAATCAAATAAAATAAGTAAAGTTACATTAGAGCGAGCAAACAAGGAAATATTATAACTTTTTTAATTTACCTTCACAAGTCATAGTTAGAGTTTCATGCCTACGTATCTTAGTTGAATCTATATTTGTTAGAAAAAATCCAATGCGACTTAAAATAAACTTTATTTTCTCTTCCAATTATTGACCAAGATCAACTAATTATCTTTAAGTGACCCCTTGGGAGAATTGTTGCTTGGAAGCCATTGAACAATCATACTTGATTGAGATCTTCCAATGCATGAACACCCTCATAGAAGAATTGTTAAACACTAATTGACAACACCTTAACACTCTTTATCAGTTGATGGTATGATTGTTCCACATGCTATATATTATAACAATAATTTTTGGGTAGAAAACTCTCAATCATGAAAAACATTCAACAAAACATACATAAACCAAATAGACAATGTTTCATTCCACATGTCACCTCACACATTACATTTGTTTGACTCTCATGTGCATCAAGGCCTACTCTAATAGAGCTTATCCATCCCATCATCTATAAACTTCCTCAATGTAAAGATGATAGTCAACCTCATTTATTGGCACTATATCAAATCCTCCCACATCCACAATAGTGAGTTGGCATCAAATCATCGAATTAATGATAATATTCAAGCGTGTGGGTTTTAGTCCATACAATTACATCAAAATATTATTATTCTATCAATGGGCCCTTGGTTTGCTAGTGAAGTTGAATGGTTCAGATTGCACCAACTTGATATCAAGTTTTTTTGTCTGGTGATGTTAGCAAAATATTACCCCTTGGTAAAAAATCTTCCTTCATTTTTTAGACAAATTACCTATTTATTAATTGCTATTCTAGATATCAAAATATATTAAATTCAACTAGATATCGATTTTACAATTTTACATTTATTTTCTATTTGCATTGACCATATTTATTGTTACCAATTATCAATGCCTACCATCATTGATTTACCTAGATTTCAAGGTATATTAAGTTCAAATCTATATCAATTTTAGAACCATACTATTCAATCCAAAATGGACCTACTAGATTAAAAGTTCTACCTTGTCCATATTCAATCCTTAACACTTATCAATACCTAAATATCATTTGTTTACCTAAATTAAATTATAGTTATTTATATGAATTAACCCTAATTGCCTCCTAAAAACCATTATTTTCCTTCATAAAGTAAATTACCTAAATCATGATTCTCTCTTTAAAGAGGAAAGAAAAGCGAATTACCTTTCTTTTTGAAGGCAACCCATTGGAAAGGGTGAAAGAATACAAATATCTCGGATTGACTTCCATTATAAGCTTAGTTAGAAGACTTGTAGAAGGAAAAGGATACAGAGGGGGGGGGGGGGGGGGGGAGGGAAGTGGGGGGAAGTGTCTTATGTACTACAAAATAGGTGTAGAAATACATAACTTTGGGCCTGGAAAATTAAGAAAAATCTTTTTGGTTTGCTAGTCACTTCGATTGTTCTTTATGGTTGTGAAGTTTGGGGAGGCACCATGTCAAAACGTGGAAGAAGACAATTAGAGAGAATCCATAAGCAACTAATCACAATCAATCTTAAAGTTCAAACCTCAATACCATACGAAATCCTTTTAGTAGAAGCAAGTACTTATTCGTTGGAGGCTTTAGCGATAACCTAACTAATAAGTTGTTTAAAGAAGGTTGAAAACATGGATAACCAACATTGGGCCAAAATTGCAATGAAAGAGAGCCTCGACAGTAGGAAGAAAACTTGGATGAAAAAATTAATAAAAAGTGGTTGAGCAAATGGAACATCAAGTTGTAGGAGTGCCTTAATACCAATGAGGAAATAAAAAAGTTTGTCATAGAAAAGTTTCAAATTGCGATGTTGACTAATCACATTAGTAGAAAAAAAGATTACTACATCAAAGAGTTTAACCCAACTCGAGAACATGGAGAGAAAACATATTTAGGGACTGTTATTAAAGGGAAAGCAAAGCTCTTAGTGGCACACTTGAGGAGACGGGTAGGTGGAAGAGGCCCAAAAGGCCATGGGAAGAGAGAACTTGCATGTTGTGCATGACAAGTACAATAGAAACCAAATGACATGTTCTTGTAGAATGCGCAACATATGAAAATTTTCGTGATCAATCTCACATTGAAAGAAATATGAAAAAAGTTTAAGACTTTGATCCGGTGGCCCCATAAATTGATTAGTCTTATAAACGTTATAAAAATCTCTCATTCATTCACAACAAATAGAAATCCCAATTTTTTTAAAAAATAAGCTGAAGAGTCAACTTTAAACGCAAGCCCCTTCTTCCTCGTCCCGCCTCCCCCTTTCTCGGAAAAATATAATCACTCTTTTTCTTCTTCAATCTTATTGAATACAAAAGCGTAGAGACGAAACTTTCTTTAACACCGCCTACAATTCGCTTTCCTCTCTCCCATGTGATGACTTGCGGTGAGGAAAATAAGATGCAGCCTTCCCCTAAAAAAAACATAATTATCCTTTTGCCACCCATATTAAATGATACAAATAATAAAAATAAAACATTTCAAAACCAAGAACAAGAAAAATTCAAAAGCCACTTTACTTCAAAACAACGCAAACTGGCTGGACGACGCGCAAGGTCCGAGAGCGTATCCGGTGGGTAGGGTGCGGGCCCCACGCGCACTTCTGAAAAAATAACGGCATTCTCTGTTTCACAAGCTTTTTTATTTTCAAAATTAAGGGTTAAACAACTCCGATCTACCCCCAACGGTATTATACACGCACCGGTTTACGACGAGCGGGATTTTCCGAGAGTTATCTTTGCTTGTCTGAGGCACCTTTAAAAACGCAGAGGCTGCTTTGTCACAGTAATGATGGATTTGTCCGACGAAGAAGAAGTATTATGATCGTATGCTTTTGGTACAAGGTATGGTGGATATGCATTCAGTTTTCTTTCTTCTCATTTTAAAGTATTTGATTTTTGGTGATTTTTTTCGAAATTTTTTAGTACAGTAGGCGTAATGTTGCGCATAGTTCCAAAATTGTTACGGTACTTTCAACGTTGTAGTGATTTTTCCCGCTTTTTCGCTGGGCAGAGTTCAAACGTGTACTGAAAACCTAAGGTGTAGTTTGCTCTAAACCGGTGCAAGATTTAAACCCGGTTGTTATATTCTCATCGGGCTTGAATGAGGAATATTGGAAGCAATCGGTCGGCATAAATCGAATAATTTGTCGATTTTTCTTTTGAAGGTACGTGATTTGCTGGCTGTGGTTTTCTTGAGGTTGATTGGGGTTTTGATCTTGATTTAAGCTATGTAATGATTAAAAAATGAGGATAAAAGATTGAGAAAGCTTGGGCGACTCGTTTCAGGGTCGAATCTGGGGTACTGGCATTCTACAGAAGTTTGGATTAATCAAATGAAGGAACCGTCGACCATAAGTCAGGATTTCCCTTGAAGGTAAGAGATGATTCCTCCTAGATTTGGCGGATATGATGAAGTCATTTTTTGTTATTTAATAAAATATATAATTGAAAATATGACAGAGAATCTCTGATGAAGCACTCAAACTAAGTTTCAGGTTTGTTTCGGGAGTCTAGTAAGTCAACATAGTGGGAGATTGAAGAGATCACGTGAAATTATTGTAGTGAATCAACTATGTAGTGCATCAACTAGGCATGGTCGGCAGGGTTCAGGTTTGGTATCTGGAGTCTATTTATTTAATCAGAGAGGAAATGTTTAAAAATCAGTTGGAATAACAGGGAAGAATATACCAGGCATTTTGTTCAAGCTATAAGATTGCCCTGCTTTAAATTTGGTTGATTTAATTGAATGATTGATGTTAATTTTTTGTTCAAACGTAGTGAACAAATTTAAGAGGGCAATAACTAATATATTATCTGGTTTGGATTGGTTTGTTACTTAGCCATTGGGGCTGGAGCACTGAAGTTTGGGAAGTTAAGTTGAAAAACACTGAAAATAGTTATCAGGTGTTCTGTTGGAAATGAGTGTTGGGCACAGGCGTCCAGTCCACAGGGGGTACTCTCCTGAGAGCAGTGAGAATGAGGTCTACAACATCCTTCCTGTGCACAATATGCTGGCAGATCATCCTGCACTGCGATTTCCAGAGGTCAGAGCAGCAGCAACAGCACTAAAAACTGTGGGCGACCTCCGCATCCCTCCGTATTTTGAATGGCATTCGGAGATGGATCTTCTTGACTGGCTCGGTGCCTTCTTTGGATTCCAAAGGGATAATGTCCGAAATCAGCGTGAACATCTAATCCTGCTCCTGGCTAATAGTCAAATGCGGCTGCAACCGCCTCCAGATATTATAGACCAGCTTGAGTCAAGTGTGGTTCGGAAATTGCGAAAGAAAATCCTCAAAAACTACAACAATTGGTGTGCATTTCTGGCACGGAAGTCTAATGTTTGGATCTCGGATCGAAGGAGCGACGAGCGCAGAGAGTTGCTTTATATTTCTCTTTATCTTCTTATTTGGGGAGAGGCGGCTAATCTGAAGTTTATGCCAGAATGTTTGTGCTACATTTTTCATCATATGGCAATGGAGCTGAATAAGATTCTAGAGGATTATGTGGACGAGAGCACAGGACAGTCAGTTTTACCTGTTTATATGGGAGAGAATGCATTTTTGCAAAGGGTTGTCACCCCACTATATCTAACTGTCAAACTTGAGGCAGAAGCAAGCCATGGTGGTAAGGAACCTCATTCAGCCTGGAGAAATTATGATGATATCAATGAATATTTTTGGACTAGCAGGTGCTTCGAACAACTGGGATGGCCACTTAAATTGAGTAGTAATTTTATTCTTCTGCCTAACACCGAACAAAATAAAGAGGTTGGACTACAGAGGTTCAGAGGAATCCTGCGAAAACAGAAGGTAGGAAAGACAGGTTTTGTAGAGCAACGCTCCTTTTGGAATATTTTCCGCAGTTTTGATCGTCTATGGATTATGTACATACTTTTCCTGCAAGCTGCAATTCTTGTGGCATGGCAGAAAAATGGACTTCCTTGGGTAGAGTTAAAACATAAGGATACACAAGTTAAGATGCTTAGTGTCTTCATAACCTGGGCAGGCCTTCGGCTTTTACAATCTTTACTTGATGCTGGCATGCAGTACAGTTTAGTTTCAAGAGAGACTCCATTACAAGGAATAAGAATGTTACTGAAGATCATTGTGGCCACTGTGTGGACCATTCTGTTTGCTGTGCTCTATAGTCGAATGTGGAAGCAAAAAAATCATGATTTTGGTTGGTCGAATAAGGCAAACACTATGTTGTTTAACTTTGTGGAGGCTGCTTTTGTATTCATTGCTCCTGAAGTCTTGGCCCTGCTTCTTTTTATTATCCCTTGGGTCAGAAACTTTATGGAGAAAAGCAACTGGAAAGTTTTTCATGCTTTGACGTGGTGGTTTCAGTCAAGAACATTTGTTGGACGTGGACTTCGGGAGGGGATTTTTGATAACATTTCTTATTCTTTGTTTTGGGTAGTGTTGCTGGCAGTCAAATTTTCATTTAGCTTCTATTTTCAGATCAGACCTATGGTGAAGCCTACAAAGGCTATACTGAACATTGGTGTTATCCCTTACAAGTGGCATGAGTTCTTCAAGAAGACTAACCGATTCGCTGTTGCGGTAGTGTGGGCACCAGTTATCTTGATCTACTTTATGGACACACAGATATGGTACTCAATACTGTCATCTATAGTTGGAGCCTTGGTGGGATTGTTTTCGCATCTTGGGGAGATTAGGAATATTCAACAGCTTAGGCTGCGGTTCCAGTTCTTTGCCAGTGCTATTCAATTTAATTTAATGCCAGAAGAACCTTTATTCAGAACCCAGGGGAATCTAAGAGTTAAATTAAGGGATGCCATCAGGCGGTTGCAACTTAGATATGGTTTTGGTACTCAGTATAAGAAAATTGAGTCTAGTCAGGTTGAAGCAGGAAGATTTGCTCTTATTTGGAACGAAATTGTTAGGACATTTCGAGAAGAGGATATTGTCAGTGACATGGAGGTGGAATTGTTGGAGGTTCCACCAAATGCTTGGAATGTTCGTGTCATACGATGGCCATGCTTATTGCTTTGCAATGAGCTGTTGCTTGCTCTAAGTCAAGCTAGGGAGTTAGGAGGCTCTGACAAGATATTATGGAGAAAGATAAGCAAGAATGAGTACCGTCGCTGTGCAGTGATAGAAGCATATGACAGTGTGAAGCATTTACTCCAACGAATCATTAAGGAAGATAGTGAAGAATACTCCATTGTTGTCAGTTTGTTTGAAGAATTTGACAAATCAGTTAATCTGGAGACGTTCACTGAGCAATACAGAATGAGTGAGCTGCCTGAAATTCATAACAAATTAATATCATTGGTCAACATCTTGAAAAAACCCCCTGTGAAGGACCAGCAGAAGATAGTTAATGCTCTGCAAAATCTCTATGATATTGTCATTCGAGATTTTCCTAAAGAAAAGCGAAGTATTGAGCAACTGAGACAAGAAGGACTTTCTCAAAGGAGAGATGGTAAGTTGCTATTTGAGGATGCTGTGCAATTACCTGATAAAGAAGATATATCCTTCTATCGTCAATTGCGTCGCTTGAGCATCATTCTGACATCAAGAGATTCAATGCACAATATCCCAAAAAATCTGGAAGCAAGGCGTCGTATTGCATTTTTTAGTAACTCTTTGTTTATGAACATACCCCATGCACCACAGGTGGAGAAAATGCTGGCTTTCAGTGTCTTGACTCCCTACTATGATGAGGATGTTCTGTACAATAAAGAACAGCTGCGTACAGCAAATGAAGATGGCGTTTCAATTCTATTCTATCTCCAGAAGATATATCCAGATGAGTGGGACAATTTCTTGGAGCGGATGCACCAGAATGACATAAAGGATGATGAACTGTGGTCGACTCATGTGAGGGAACTTCGTTTGTGGGCATCATACAGAGGACAGACATTGACTCGAACTGTTAGAGGAATGATGTACTATTCCAAGGCTCTCCAAATGTTGGCTTTTCTTGACTCAGCATCGGAGATGGATATTCGTAATGGCTTCAAGGAGCTTGTTGCCACTGCTTCAGGAACAGAAGATGCCAGTGGATTTAGATCACAGAGTTTTCCATCTGGGCGAAGCATTGGCAGTTCAAATAGTGGAGTAGGAATGTTATTCAAAGATCATGAACGTGCAACAGCACTCATGAAATTTACTTATGTTGTTGCTTGCCAGATTTATGGTGCTCAAAAGGCGAAGAAGGATCCGCGAGCTGAGGATATTTTGTATTTAATGAAGAATAATGAGGCTCTTCGGGTTGCTTATGTCGATGAGGTCTCCACAGGAAGGGATGGTGTGGAATATTTTTCTGTCCTTGTTAAGTATGACCCACATTTAGAGAGAGAGGTGGAGATTTACAGGGTGAGGCTACCAGGACCACTAAAACTTGGTGAAGGAAAGCCTGAAAATCAAAATCACGCTCTGATTTTTACAAGGGGGGATGCTGTGCAGACAATTGATATGAATCAAGATAATTATTTTGAAGAGGCTCTCAAAATGCGCAATCTGTTGCAGGAATTCACAAGATATTATGGTATCAGAAAGCCTACAATTTTAGGAGTCCGTGAGCATGTATTCACAGGCTCTGTTTCTTCTCTTGCATGGTTTATGTCTGCTCAAGAAACGAGTTTTGTAACCCTTGGACAACGCGTACTAGCAAACCCTCTAAAGATCCGGATGCACTATGGTCATCCTGATGTTTTTGATCGCTTATGGTTCTTAAGTAGGGGAGGCATCAGTAAAGCTTCAAGGGTAATAAACATCAGTGAAGACATATTTGCTGGCTTTAATTGTACGCTGCGTGGGGGAAATGTTACACATCATGAATACATCCAAGTTGGCAAAGGGCGAGATGTTGGTTTAAATCAGATATCCATGTTTGAAGCCAAGGTTGCCAGTGGAAACGGGGAGCAGGTTTTAAGTCGGGATGTGTATCGCCTTGGTCACCGTCTAGATTTTTTCCGCATGCTCTCTTTCTACTACTCTACTATTGGATTCTATTTTGGTACCATGCTGGTGGTCCTGACTGTGTATGCATTCCTTTGGGGTCGGGTTTACTTGGCTCTCAGTGGAATTGAAGAAGCAATAAAAACAGAAGCAGATACTAAAGACAACAAGGCACTTGCAGCGATCCTCAATCAGCAGTTTATCATTCAGCTTGGTCTCTTCACAGCTCTTCCAATGATTGTAGAAAATTCTTTAGAGCATGGCTTCCTTAAAGCTATATGGGATTTTCTAACCATGCAATTGCAGTTAGCATCTGTTTTTTATACTTTTTCAATGGGTACTCGTACTCACTTCTTTGGTCGAACAATACTTCACGGGGGTGCAAAGTATCGTGCTACAGGGCGTGGCTTTGTTGTACAGCATAAACGGTTTGCTGAGAATTATAGACTTTATGCTCGTAGTCATTTTGTGAAGGCTATTGAACTTGGCTTGCTACTGATAGTTTATGCATCATATGGTGTTCTCAGTACTAACACATTTGTTTATATTCTTTTAACCATCTCAAGTTGGTTTCTTGTTCTCTCATGGATTATGGCACCCTTTCTATTCAACCCATCAGGTTTCGATTGGTTGAAAGCAGTCTACGACTTTGATGATTTTATGAATTGGATATGGTACAAGGGGGGGATCTTAACTAAGTCAGATCAAAGTTGGGAAGTCTGGTGGAATGAGGAAAATGACCATTTACGGACAACAGGACTATGGGGAATGGTTGTAGAGATCATCCTAGATATTCGCTTTTTCTTTTTCCAGTATGGCATTGTTTATCAGTTGGGTATTGCTGGTGGAAGCAAAAGTATTCTTGTGTACCTTCTTTCATGGATTTATGTTGTTGTGGCCATTGTGATTTATGTGGTTATTTCGTATGCTCGTGATAAGTATGCAGCAAAACAACATATCTACTACCGTGCAATACAAGCCTTGGTTGTCAGTTTGACAATTTTAGTAGTGGTCATTTTGCTGCAGTTAACCAATTTCAAATTCACAGATTTGTTCACAAGTATCCTAGCATTCATACCAACTGGCTGGGGTTTGATCTTAATTGCTCAAGTGTTCAAGCCTTTCCTGCAATCCTCTATAGTTTGGGATACGGTTGTTGCAGTGGCACGGTTATATGAAATTACATTTGGTATCATTGTTATGATTCCAATGGCTGTACTTTCTTGGTTGCCTGGCTTTCAGTCAATGCAGACTCGTATATTGTTCAATGAAGCATTCAGCAGGGGACTTCAGATATCGCGTATCCTTGCTGGCAAGAGGTCTAATCCAGGATACTAGCCCAGGTAAGGTGAGAACTTTAGCAACTGAAGACATTTGTTTGAATAGACTTAATGAATCCAATCCATCAATTTTTCTTATTTAGAACAATTGCCACTATCAGATCTTTTATATTTTCTCATGGCCAGTGAAATGCCTATTAATATTCAGAATATAGAAAGTCAATGCTATTTTAATGTCTGCATTTGTAAATTTATATGGTTTTTCACATTAAAGGCCTAATCAAATTCAGGGATGTATGGGTGGGAATGTGTCCCCAGGGGTTAGTTAGGTGCCCAGTACCCATCATGTTTTGGGGACATGGGGACACATCAGAAGCGCCCCTGATTGCTCCTGCTGGTCTGGTTGCATCGGGGAAAACCCACTCAGATGGCTAGAAACATCTGGGGATGTCAGTGATTTTCCACAGTTGTCCCTGAATGGCAGGAACATTGAAAAAAATCAGTTCTTGGGACAGCAGGAACATTTAAAAAAGGTCCTGGGATGGCAGGAGCTTTGAAAAAACAGTCTCTGCATTCTAAGTAAATTATCCAAGCAAGAAAAACAAAAGACTAAAAGGCTTCCACTACAGAGACCAAAAAGTTGCTCGTTATGCTTAGCTTCTGCATTTTAAGTATGTTATCCAAGCAACAGAATGGGCTACCAGCACCCTGATAACCTCCAGAATTTACTGCTCTCCAAAACACAACTCAATCACATGCACAATACACATTATATAAGTATCATTTTCATAGTTTTTATAAACTCTATTACATATAGCATTATCTCTGAGAGTGTTAATATTTTAGCAGTATATTATTATTTTCATAGAATTATGGATGTAGTTAGTATATGCGGATGGAAAATTCACTTCTGTGTAAGCACACAAAGCAATACAAAGTGCATATAATATTGTTATTTTTCTCTATGTGGTGAATTGTTCTTGTTGTTAGGGAGCATTTTATGTTTATAATTTCTTTTCTCATGACAACTTCCAGATTTTAAAGAGTTTCCGCATTGAAATGGTCCCTTTCACACAATTTTCATCTTACAAAAAGTAACCCATGACTCAAAAGTCTAAAGCATTGCATGTTTTTCCTAACACGGACATGGCAAATACATTTTGTTGTTGCGACTGTGAGTACAATGTTTCTCAATCTAGCAATTAAATCTCCACAACTTGTTTCCTATGCTCCCCAGGGATGCACCCCCCACCAAATTTGACCTCTTTCCCTGTAGGGGGCATTTTGGGGACTTGGGATGGGTAGGAAATGTCCCCAACCCCATCTATGAATTTGTAGAAAATCAGGAAATGTTCTGGTTACTTGTGGTTTTTTAAGAAAATGCCTAGGTACATTAGGGGATGGCCATCCTGACCGTCCCAAAGACAGCTAGCCATCCCCTATGGCCCAGACATGTTTTCGGTTACTTTTTTGAGTCCACGCAGCTGGGATGAACCATCAACCTTCAGCACTAAATGTAAATACATACCTTATTAATATTTTTCATTGGACATGTTTGAGGACTGTTTTGAGAGGGAGGAACACACATCAGCAGATAATTTTGAGATGCTAATTTCGTAGTCCCTACCTTATTTATGCTCTCACATGTCTGTATGGTAGTATTACGATATGGAGTCCCTTTAATCAGATTTAATAGCAGGACTGTTATAGTTGTATGAAGACCTTTTCTTGACATAGTGTTTGTGTAAGAGAGAGTTAAGCCCTGAGACATTTTTCATGTTATTTATATCTCAGTCCATACAGGTGATAATTCCTTTATGGTATATCTATGTAATCAAAAACCTCATTTCCTGCGTTGAGGGTTAGTGGTAGGTTCAACTCAGCTATGCTAATTTTCTATAGCAGGTAATAAATGAGTAATTTCAACATCAAATGTAAATGCATACCTTTTAGTTTTTATATAATATTACAGATTTTAGGGCCAGTTTATGAGGAAAAATTAAAAAATATACTTCAAAATGTTCATGTCATCATTCTGTACACCTGCTTTCATTTCTACATTAACAGATTATAGGGCCAGTTAAGAGGGGAAAGTACACATCAAAAGATACCTTTAGGATTCTCATGTCATCAGTCTAGATACCTGCTATTGCAGGACTGTGCAATACAGCTTGACGAAGAAAAACCTTACTTTGTGCAATAGGACTGTTGTAGCTATATGAGGGCTTTTCCGGACAAAGTGTTCCTGTAAGATAGAATTAAGTACTAAATGGTATTTATCGTGGTGCTGATACTGTCAGTCTAGATACCTGCTATTGCAGGACTGTGCAATACAGCTTGACGAAGAAAAACCTTACTTTGATCAAGTTTGGTGTTAGGACTGGTGTAGCTATATGAGGGCTTTTCCGGACAAAGTGTTCCTGTAAGATAGAATTAAGTACTAAATGGTATTTATCATGGTGCTGATACTGTCAGTCTATGCAGTTGATATCTACATCCATGTATTGAACAACTAGTTCAAGGAAATTGTCACCTTTTCATGCTGAAGGTTGATGGTACACCCTAGCTATATGGAGTCAAATCAGTGTTAATGGATGTTGATTAGGCACATCTGCATATTTGTATGTTTTTGTCATTTTGTAGTTGAAACTTGCAGCCTTTAGGCCTTTTTTTGTAACTTTTATTTAATATATATGCACATTGATAATGATAACTATAAATTTTTGTCAATTCAAGTCTAATGTTATGTGTTAATGTTCTATAATGTTTATGATGAATGCCTTATTGATGTTCTTATATGATTATTTGTTTCATTATACCACCTATCTATAAGAAGGTTTGCTCAGTTTTGAAGCCAATATAATTATATACAGGGGCATAAAAACAGATCTAGTTGCTATATCATTAGATTTTCTGTATTTTCTTATTTTGTAGCTTTAACTTCTCAACCTTTTGTTGTATGTGCACACTGACAATGAAAACTAGAATAAAAACAATTAATTTTTTTTTAAATTTGTATGTTGACTCTAAGATGAATTTTGTATTCGGCTCTAATGTTGTGGTTAGTTTTCATGGTGTTTGGGGTTTGGATTCATCAGTATGGCAATTCTTTTGCCCCAGGTTTGACATGTCTGTGTAGGGCTGTCCATTATGTATTATAAAACCAAAACCCTTGACTGATTTATTATATATACAACTAAACTCAAATATTAATATTTATTATTTATTATCAAGTTATGTATTTATCCTACAAGATAAAAATTCAATAGCCATCTGACAACTAAAACCAAACCCACCCATTTCTCATTTGTATGCTTCTTGCTTGAGATCTACAGATCTTGCAACTTATAATCAAACATTTCTAAGCAGTGGCATCTTTATTTGTTTTGTTTACTATCATTTATGACCATTTTAAATCAATCCTACATCATTAATAACAATATTTCTGCATTTTGATGGTACCCTGATTATATAAATGGTCGTGGTTAAATTCAACAACAATGTTAGAATACCTTATTGACATGCCCTGCATTGTTAACCTCTTTAGTACAGGTATTCAATATCTTTCTGTCCTCCACCTAGTGTTTGGAAATGAAGCAACTTAGCAACTGATTTCTGAAGAGTGGGATCATTTTGTTTTGTAGCCAATGGAGCAAAAATGCAATATTTTGAGAGTTCTAATGTTATATGTGCTTATTCTTCAGATATAAACATTTCAAAAATTATTTATGCAGCCAAATAACCCTTGAAAATCTGTTTTTTGATTTATTCCTGGGTTCAAATCTGTACAAACCATGCACAAATGTGGCCCTGGATCCGGACACAGACCTATTTGGGCCAGGTATGGACACCATTTTTGGCAAACCTAGTAACTAAGATGTTGCATAATATGTTTTTATAATGAGTATGATGAATGTCTTACCATATAAATAATTGAAATTTCCTATATTTTTAAATTTTCCTTACTTTTTGTTTGCCGTCCCTTGCTGTCACCTCATTAAAGGTTCCATCACTTGCTGTTCCTGGGATGCATCCTTGCAGTTTCTGCCTTTACTGTCCTGGAATCACTGTGGAACTTCTATACTGGGAATTTCTGTTTTTTAAAAGAGTGCATAGTAATAGAATTTGACATCCTAGTTTCTCACAGATTTAGATGTCCCCACTTTTAATCCATCTCAAAGAACAATGTTAGTATTGATTGTTTTTCTTCATATGATGTAAGTTGAGGTGCATTGATTAAAGGACTGTAATTCTTAACATAGAGATCACTCGGGTTGTAGGAACTGAACTTCTGATGATGCCAGAAAACTTAAGTAAACAATATATGGACATTGAAAGAGTAACAAAGCTGCTGGTTGTTGTGTACTTTCTTATATTCATTTGAATAATCTAAGCAAATATATGCAAGTTTTGAGGGTCTGCACCAGGTGGATAATGCTCAAGTAGTCTGGAGGATTAGTTATCAATTGAGTTTAGCCTTATGTATTGTACTAAGTACATTACCTGAAAAGCACTTTTTACCAGAATTCAATATTAGAATTTGCATCTGCATACCATTCCCATAAAAATAACTATTGGCTGACTAAGTATGTAACTGTAGCATAGGCGCAATGGTTGGAACAGGTGTAACTATGTACTAAATGGATTGGAAATCGGCTTAACCTGAATCCTGGGAAACACATGCCATTTGCTAGGCTAAGTGTAAGATTTGAATTGGTACTCATAAAAAGCCAATGAGAAGCTTTGATTTTTTGAGCAGCATCAGCATATTGGAACATGCAAAGATGTAACAAGTTGCACAAAAAATTGGGATCTTGCTATACTTGTCAAATTTATCTCATAAAATAGAAAAATTGACAATTTTTTATCAAATTAAAATTAAATAGCCAAATGACATTAATTTTTGTGATATTATTTTCCACTAAAGATTCAAAATGTATTGTAGACTGCCCAAGTTTCATGTATTATGAACCATAGCATCAAATAAGTCGCAAAAAGAGAATTACTCTTGTGGTTATGATTGACAACACTCTAGTCTCGATGGCCCTGCTCTTCAACCATAGCTGAAGTTTTGTAGGGCTTCATTGTAGTGTTCTATCCGAGAATTCCAATGGAAGACTTGGAAATCTCACCCATAATGAAGCAGTAGATCACTAATCATCAATGACATTGAAGGCTTTTATTTTCCTAGCGCGATATTTATTTTTCTTTAGTTGTAGGTTTTTCCTACACTTTTTATCTAAGATACTAGATTTGCATCTCTTGCATGTACATTTGGATTTTGATTTGTTTCGAGCCGGATCTGGGTGGGGGATGCACTTGGATGTGCCCAAGAAGTGCATCCACACCCTGTGCATGCGTTCAGATGCACTTTCAAGTGCATTTGTGCGTACTCACATTCAAGTGCATTCGTGCGTATCCATAGGGTGTGGATGCGCTTCTTGGGTGCATTCGGATGCTAATGCACAAAAAACTTAAAAAAAATATTTTTGACTTAAAACAAAAGCATTTTAAAACACTTTTTTTTTCCACAACCCTAAAATGGTCCTTTATGAGGCCATTCATTGTTAAAACATATCATTTTGTTTGCTATTTTGCTCTCTTCTCATTTGGTCTCCATTTTGGCATTTTGAAGGGCGGGTGGTTGTTTTTGGAGGGGTACATTCGTGGGGTCCCTGTTGATGTGAGTTTTGTTCTAGTACAACATACAAAATTAAACACTCAATGTTTTGAAGTGAAACACGAAATATTCGATCCTCTCTTGATATAAGGTCACCTCTCATGCCAAGCTTGCAAAGCAAGATCATGAAATGACTTTAAGGTTCCATTAACTGTGGATACTCACTCAGTGAAATGATGTGATTTGTTGGTAATAACTTAGGGTGACTTATGCTTTTCATTCAATGGATATCAACTCTTGCACTTCTAAAGATTTGGCTTCACAACGTGCAATAAAAATATAGTTTTTAATCTTCAAAACTTTCCACTTCAACTCAAACTTAAAGTTCTACTTCTACTCTTAATTATGAATGCAAGGAAGCGTGAATGACTTGGACTCTACTAGATGTAGCTTAATTAGTGACTCCACCCACCTAGTGCAAGCTTCTAAGGAATACGCAAATGGTTTTCACATCAATATCTCCTCTTCAATCCAATCAAATGGATTCAAATTAAAGATTGAATATCAATTAAGTTAAGTGTTTTCATTGGCTAACCACACAAGGCACACTTACAACCAGTAAAAGGCTAGTGGCCTGGATTTGTTCGAGTCAATCAAGTAAACATCCACAATCACTTTCATTCGACTAAAGTACTTCAACATGAAAATAAATCTTCTCCAAGTGAAAGATTGAGGAAACCATGCAACACTTAAAAGCAACATCAAGTAATTCACTATGAAAATTGAAAACCCATTGAATTATCAATCACTTTGACAAGCATTATAGCAACAATTTGATCAAGTCTCTCCCTTAGCTAACCTAATCTAATCTATGTTACCCCGAGTTTTCAGGATGAGGGGACGGGGAAACAGGGTTTCTAGGACATATTGTTTTGTCGGAGCAGCGGACGGCTATATATATATATATATTTGAATTTTGAATTTTCAAATATATTCATGAATTTCAAAATTACATAACATTGTAACATTCATCATAGCATCAAAGAAACATAATTTAAAATTATCAATTCCATTCATCAAATCATCATAGAAACAGTTTGTATCTTAGTTGGTCCTTTCTTTTCTTCTAATGAAGAGATATGTATTTAGATCACACAGATTAGTGGAAAGCTGGTTGATCTCCATAGAAAAATTTAGGCTTTCTCATTTGTCTATCCAATTTCAATTTCCTGATTAGATTCAATTCTGAAATCAACCTGTTAGCCCCACAAAGTGATTGCTATCTCACTGGCATTTAGAAGCTAAGGCCAATTGAAAATGTAATTGCTTCCATTGCATGATTCAAACGAAAAAATTGATGCTATCTCCCAACCGTGTTTATCAAGGATTAATGGCATTTAGGAGGTAAGGAAGTTTCACATTTGTGAACTCCAGTGGAGAGAAATTTACAGAGAAGATTCAATTCCGATTGAGGATTCCACATAAATCTTCAAACAGCCTTGGTAACCAAACTCTGATTCAAGAACTTTATATACTAGAGGATTGAACTTCATGTCCATTTTGATCTACACACCGTTTACTATCTTGTCCTCACTTGTTCCTTGCCAAAGAGAATGCTATTCAGATAATTATTTTGAAAATGAGGGGGGCTAAGGCCAAAAAATAAATTGATATGAGGAGCTTAAAAAATAGATTTCACTGTTGGATATGATCTGCCAAATAAGGAATTTAATTACAGCTTTCAAGGTAAGCCTACCATGAAGTGGGATAGGAGCTGTTACCAAATCAACTTTCTGCACCTACTGGAGAAAAGAAAAATGTGATTCTGAAGGAAGTTTATCCATTTTTTATTTCCAAAAGACCTGCTAGCCATCATTAATTTCTCTCATTAAGACACATAATGAATGAAGGATTTGCTTGCATTAATGACCTGCCTTGAGACAAGAATATAGTGGGAAATAATATCTTTGCATGCCATAGATTTAGGCAGCTCAAGTCTTTCAAAGAGAAAAGTAGCATTGCCAAATTGATTGTGATTAATGAAAGCAAACTTTAATAAAAAATTTAGAAATTTTAATAAAAAAGTTGGTTTATTTTTTTAGCCGTTGGAAATGGCAAACCGTCCTTGGGAAGGTCGGGGAACGGCTTTGCCGTCCAAGGGACGGTTAACGGCCATCAGAAACACGTTGACCATTTTCAAAGTTTCCGGGACGTGTTTCCTGTTTTTCGAGCTGGTCGGGGATGGCTGGAAACGTCCCTGGCCATCCCCCCATCCCCAAAACCAGGACGGTTTCTGAAACCTGGGGTTTATGGGTGGAAACGCATCCCCGGGTAACATAGAATCTAATTCTACTACTAGCTCTCTAGCTTCTAACTCACTAACTCCTCCACTCCCCTTACAAATGAGAAGGCCTTGGCCTTTTATAGGTGTTCAATTACAATGAAGGGCCAAGATCAATTCAAGATCAATGGCCAAGATTAACTCCTACAAACCCTAATTAGGGTTGCCACCCTATCAACCAATTACATGAAGGCACCATCCTGTGGGCCAATAAGAAAATTACAAAGCTTTTGAGAGGCAATGAGAAAATTGTACACTTGGCATAATATGATTGAATGTGCTTGGACACGTATAACTGGAATTTTCTGATTGGTTGAAGACAAGAGGGCGCCACCTCAACATCCTTATTTCATAGACTTCATCAATCCTTTGGTGATGAGAAAATATCTCTTTAGACTCAACATTATCAATCCTTCATTTGTGATGGCATATTCCCAAATTGCTTCATCCTCTCAAGTTTTCTCCATCTTTGGTCTTGGAAATTTTGTCATTGCCATGATTTGAACTTGCTTGTGTTTGTAAACTTGAAACTTGAATTTCTTGGTGATGAAATCTTCATGCGCTTAAATTCCATCTTGATCTTGCCTTGCATCTGCACTTTGATAATCTGATTTTGAACCTCCTTCTCATTTGAAGTTTTGAACCTGACCTTGCCTCCAGCCTTCGTCCTCTTCTCACTTGAAGTCCTGAACTTGGCCCTGTCATCATATGCTCTCCAGCCTCTCCTTTACCTACAAGACAATTAAGGTAAATAGTTTTGAGCTCATATTCTTTTGGAAACCTTATGGAGTAAACTTTCTCAAAGTAAACTTGGAAAGAAATAAACTTCACTATTTTTAGATCAGATTAGCCCTCTAAGACAAAACAATGATGCTAGATGAAATCTGAACTTATTGAACTCATTAGAATGACTCCAAGTCTATATATTGCCAAAGATTACTCACTGCTTGCTGCTACTAAATTTCTGGGTTGCATTTTCTAAGTTTTGCCAAGAGAAATCTGATCTTTGCCTAAGAGGACTTAAGTTCTTTGACCTTCAGGAAGTCTGATTTGATCTCTACCTAATGAAGTTTTGATGGTTCTAAGAACAACTCCAGAATTTCCTAAAATTTGCTTCCTCAATTTGATGAAGAAAAAATAAATCACTGCAAGGTCTGCTCTGCTTATTCTCTTTTAGCGCCCAGCTGATTTTATTTTTGATGCCTGAATTAAGAGGTTTGACTCTCTAAATATAGGCGTTTAAGCTCAGGAGGTGCCTCTTCATACCTGGCCGACCTGTTCAGGTAGCCAATAAGAAAATTTTATTTGAAAAATATCTTTTTCACATCCCCCAATGCAGGCCGACCTGGCTTTGGATTTCAAAATCTTTTTATTTTGGCTTAAATTAATCATTATCCAAAGTAAGAGTGGGCAAATTTCCTAGTCTAGGCAAATTTCTTTGCAAAAAAAATCGAGTTGAGTTTGTGTCTGAATGGGAATGGGAATGGGAAGGTGTCGGAATCCGACCTAGTCCCAATCCCATTGGAATGAGGGGAGGTCGGATGCCGACCTTCTCTCAATCCAAAAAACAACTTTCACTTTCAGATTTTCCTTTTATGTGCTTTACAAACAAGCATTTCTTCTCTCCCAATTGGCAACCTTAAATTCGTGAGGGCAGATGTGGGCAAGATCAAATCAGACTGCAAAGAAGAGGAGAAACATAATTGTTTTGCCTTTTGAAAATTAACTCCAACCATCAGTATAATGCCGAGGCGATTTGATGTTAATCTAAAACAAAGGGGCGAAATCTTTTGATGTTTTGATTGTGGGAATGGGAGAGGGTCGGAATCCGAACTGCTATCAATCCCACTGGAATGAGGGAAGGTCAAATTCCGACCTTCTCTCAATCCCTCTTACAAACTTTCACAGCGAGTTCTCTTCTCTGAATTGCCCAATTTCGTTCTTTTCATGCCCGGATTTGTTTCATTTAGGGCTTAATTTTCATTCTAGATTATGCTTGACTCTTTCAAAGAAGTCTGATTTTGTAAAGCCACGCCTCTAGTTGTCTTAAGTCTGATTCTATCCAAGGGAGGTTGACTTTCGTGCCTCAAATTCATTCATTTTCAGTTCATGAAATGAAGGGCTCGCTTAAGTGAAATGGTGCTAACTTTTGGTTGTCCCTTGTAATGGGAACAAGACAAGGTCGGAATCCGACATTGTCTCAATCCCCTGGGAATAAGGGAAGGTCGAATTCTGACCTGTTCTCAATCCCAAACAATTTCCTCAAGGATCAACTTGCCCTTAGGTTGGTTTCAACTTCAGTTTCCCCTTATTATTCTTGATTTGGCATCTTCATCATGATCGCTCATAAACTGATTTTCTTACTGCATGGAAGGTTACTCAAGGTGTGGATCTGATCTGTGTGTATTTTGAGGGATTCAACCTCCCTTTTGCTCACCCAAACCTGCCCTTACTCAAAAAAAAATCTGATTTACACTCTTGCTTTTCATTTCAAAATGTTAAGTCATTTGTGATCAAGGGAGAAATCCAAGTCAGAGGGTGAAACTTGTTAATGTTTAGTAGCTAGATCGGATTCTAGCTCTAATTATTTTAATTAGGAAAATTAAAATAATGAATTAATTACTTTAATTAAGGATTATTTATTTATTTTTGGAGAAATAAATAAATAAATTATTATTTAATTAGGAGAATTAAATAATATATTGAATTGGGAGATTATGTAATTAAATATATATATTGGAGAATTAATATGAATCGATTATTTATTTAATTAGGAAAATTAAATAAATAATTAAGTTATATCTTAATATTGGGCTATTGTATTTATAAATACAATAAAATAAACTTAATCTCCTAAGGGCTGGGCCCTTTCCCACACGTTTCCCTCTTGGCACCTAAATTCCAAGGTCGGCCTTGGAAGCCGACCCACCTTAAGTGTTATGTTTTTCCCTCATATATATATGAGGTGATTCGGTTGTAAGGCATACAGATGAAGTCAAGAGACTTGCGATTTGATGTCTGCTAGACCTTAGCGAAGAATATTCATGGTTGTATTTCAGGCAGCAACTACAAGACTGTGACTGTGACTTTGTGAAGGAAAACATAATTCAGTCATCTGTATAATACAATCGGTCTTCAGCAGTGAGTTCAAAGGCTAGGGAACGAATACCACAAAGAAAGACATCAATACATATAAAGACAGCGATCTGATCTGAACAACAACCACATTGCAATATGGTGATCTGATTTGATACATAAGTGAATCGCTCATTGAAAAAGACTCCATTCTGGACCTGCATCAGAGCTATGCTTATAGAGATAAAGGTCTGATCTTATCAACTATCTGGTGCTGCACTCTAATTGACAAATCAGCATTGTACTGTGAGTTAACATTTCTGAATATTAATCTTTCATTTCTTGCTGGGTTTTTCACCTCCACAAGGGAGGTTTTCCCAGGGTATTTTGAGTGTCACGTGTTCTCTTTCTTTAATTCAGATCTTTAATTAAGTTGAACTATTTAAATTATTATGCATGATCTACTTATTACTTGATCTAATTATTTGTTAATAATTATCAGCTCTGCCATTTTATTAGATCTGATCCAAATTTAACAACTTAAAGGTAAGGCTCAGTTGGAATGAGAGAGGGTCAGAATCTGATCTGCTCTCAATCCAGCTGGAATGAGGGAAGGTCCGATTGTTATTCCTAACTGGTTACTGAGGGGGGTGAGGGGGTGAATCAGTAAATACTATTTCTATTACAATTCAACATTTGTTTAACTATTCTTCCAAGATAAGCAGAATATAAACAATCATTCACAAGCATGAATAGAAATACACAAATCAACACATGATGTATACGTGGAAACCCTCGGTTAGAAGGAAAAAACCACGGTGAGACAGAGCTCACAACTTCACTTCTGCAGAAATAAAGACTCCCTGTTAGGAGCTTACAAAACACTTGTAAAGGTGCTACTTGGTTAAGGGATTTGATAGAAGACCGGTTAAGATCTTAACTCTGTTAGGAGTTGCCTGGTTAGAGGACTTTCAACATCAACAAAGATGTTACCCGGTGAAAAGATTTTTACAAAGAACCGATTAGGGTTCACCCTGATAAAGGGATTTCAATATGCTTTCACACCTTATAAAGGCAATGATCTCAATTGACACTGATTGTTTGATTAGATCATACCCGTTGATCTCTTCCCCGGTTTGCCTGACTGTTGAATCTTTTTTGCCTTTTTGCCTTTCATCTCTGGTGATTGTAATCTCTCTCTTCTCTGCTCTCTTTATTCAGCAACTTTCAACAACAACACTTTTTGCGTCCTATGACCTGTATTTATACAAGAGTTCATCTTAATGAAACCCTTAACTCATAAAACCACTAGGCTGTAAACTCAACATTAAATCATGCAACTAGCAAAAAGCTTTGCGTTATGATTTGGAGTTTACCTTGAAAACATCCATAGAAAATAAAGCTAACTCATGTTAAAAAGCTAACTCCACTTCTGAGCGGTGGATGCTCTGCATATTCCGGTTTTAACTCAAATTGCTCCATAGAATCCGGTCCGGATCTTTATGTAGTTAGGCTGGTATACTCTTATACCCGGTTTATGTCATACCCGCTTTATCTCTGTATGTAATAATAGACCGATACAATGTACTTAGTTCGGTCTACCGGTGCATCTCCTTTTCTTAGTCTACTGGTGCCTTTAAAGTAATGTGAGTGAACTACCGGTGAACCTTTATCGGTGGGAAATGGTGTTTGCATCTGATTTCACTAATGACAACTTAATATTGCTAACAATCTTCCCCTTTGTCATTGGTGGCAAAACCATACTCACTTGCTTATCACATTTCATACCTTGTCCTGTAGACTTCTCTCTCCTTTCCTTGTTGTTTGTTTTGGTGGCACACTTCCCTTGTTCAGACTCCCCCTGTTAAAGTGCTTGAGCTTTTCTTCTGTTCTGGTTCTGTGGCTATTTTGTCCTTGATCAGACCGGTACCGTGTATTGTACATTTCAGCTCTTCTCTCTTCTGATTGCAGACTTCCCCTTGACTGTTGCTTCCCCTGTCCAGATGCTTCTTTGTTCTGCTTATTCTGCTTCCCCTTTTTGCCTCCATATGACAAAGGGTTGTGCTTCACTCAATATTTTACATTTGGAGCTTTGTGAAGATATCCTTGTATATGTTCTTTGCAGAATGAAGAAATGGTGCCCATTGACCGGTTACATGCTCAATGTTCTTCTGTGTCGCTTTTAGAGAAACAATAATGTTCTCCATGTCCTCCATAGTTTTGTAAGCAGGTTCACTGAGCAGATTCTTAGCTGATGATGCAGTCTGTTGCATTGCATCAAATGTGGGGGCTAGAAATAATTGAAATCCAATGATGTCTTGGATTCTCTTAGTCTTCTCTTCAGCAGTCTTGTCATTTCCCTGCTGAAGTTTGTTGCAGACTTATTCTTGATGTCAAACTGAGAAGACATGGCTCTTATATCTTCTGAAGTCTTTGTTGACTTGTTAGATCTTGCAAGAATGTATCAAAATTGGAAGTTCTTGTCATCAAACCTCCTGCCACTTGAATCTGTTGTTGAAGAACGCTCAAATTGGTTGTCATAGTCACCTTTATTTCTTCAACTTGTTTCTAGTGAATCTCTATTCTCTTCTTTTCATAATGATCTATTGCTACAGTCTCTGGATCTTGCAGGTCATCACCGATTGCTTATGCTAATACTTCCAGCTGATCTATAACAGGTTCATCTTCATCTATGTCAGCATCAGGTACAAAGTTGCTCAAAATATTCTTCACAGTTGTCAGGACCATATCCTGTTTCCTCTTGGTCAGTTCCTTTAGTTGCCTTGTTGACATCTTGCTGATGTCAACCACAGTATCGGTGGCCTTGCTCCTTTTGGCTTCTATGTCCTCAACAAATGATAACTTTTTTTTAGATGAGGAGCTTGGAATATCTGCTTGTTCCTTTTGCTTCGGCTCCTATACCGGTAGTCCTTGCTCAGTGTGTACAGGTAACTCTTGTTCTTGTTCTTTCTGTTGTTCTTTCCTATTTTCATTATTTATCGGATGGGTTGCTTCCTCCGATAATGCCTTATTTTCTGGTTGCGTCTTCTCTTCTGGATGGACTTCTTCTGCTAGCACTTCTTCCTTATTTTGTGCTTCCACCTCCGGTTGCACATCAGTTTCTGGTTGTGCATCCTCTTCTTGTGGGATTTGTTCTAACGATGTGACTTCTTCCTTGTGCTGCTCTTCAACTGTATGTAGTTCTCCCATGGGTATATCATTTCCCAGCTCTTGTTCAATTGGGGGGATTTCTTGTTCAACATTTACCTGTTCACCAGATGTGAACTCCTCTGTTTGAACATTTACTTTACAGGTTGCAGGTTCTTGACGAGTAGTGAATTGAACCGGTGGTGCTTGTACAAATTCAGGTTGATCTTGTGGACTTGTTCTTTCTAGGGCACTGAAATTGTACTTCTGCGAGAAATCTAAAGTCTCTTTATAGACTTTGTTTTCATATCCATTTAGAATCTTGGCAACTCGATACTTGGTATCCAAGTTCATTGATGCTTCTTCTAGTACAAGCTTGATTCTTTCTTCACTGAGACCGGGTCTAACTAACTTTAGACAATGTCTCCTTATTGATTTTAGTGTTGGTGCCTAGACTGGTTCTCCATTTGGTCTTAAGCCTAGAATTTAACTCAGGGGAAAACTTGGCCGTATAGTCCCTTGGAGTTCTATTGTAGTCCATAAAAGTTTCTACTATAGCCACTATTATAGCCTGTTTATCATCCTCGTCTAACAAACTGTACCATTTAGCAACATTTTCTACTACTCCAAAATCCATCACTTCATCAGCAATATCATTGATAGACATGGTGCGAGTATTACCTTTATTTGGAGAAATTAGAACAGTTGGACAAGCTGGATCACTGCCTTTGTCATCAGTGATGTCTACAATTATCGGTTCTGTAGGATTCTTCTCCTTGACTAGTGCTTCAGCTCCAAGCACTCCTTTTCCTTTATCGGTGTCAGGGACCGGTGGAACTGTGGTCCTTTGGCGTGCTTCCTCTGCTTGCTGTTGGGTCTGAAGAAGTTTGGTCCATATGGCTACTCCTTCCTCATGAACCTTGTCGACTTCACCTATAAGCATCCCACTGATCCTCCTCTTTGTCAGGAAATCTTGTTGATGCAGTTCAGCTTGTTCCGTGGCTTCTTCCAGAGTGAGGTGGTTCTGAACTTCTAGCAGAGCTCGTATCCTCAACTCCTTTTCTCTGTCCATTGAAGCTTTCCATCTAGCTTCAAGAATTTGTAGGAGATCCTCCGGTACAATCCTGTGAAGTTCGGTAGGATGCAGATTATACTTATGAATGCAGTACACTACCGCTTCAATCTTTCTCCTGTCTTCTTCATTTGCAAACTGATATCTTCTGCTTATTGAACCCATTCCCTCGGTTTCTTTCAATGATGCCACATATTCATCAATTGTGGGCTTGCCTCTTCTCGGTGGATCCTCCTTTACCGGTTTACCTGATTTCCTCTTTCTGACTAGAGGAACTGTTTCCTCGGTCTCTATCTCCTCTTGTTCTTCCTCTTGGGTACTGGGTACCGGTTGAGCTCTCTTCCTTTGAGCCTTGGGCTCTTCTTTCACAGGTTTCTTCTTTGGCGTGGGTGTCCTTTTGACATACACGTTCTTGATTGGTGCCCTTTTCTTCAGATTCTCCTGGATCTCTTCCTGGGTACTGAACCGGTAAGCACCGAGATCTAGATCCGCCTCGGTCAAGGCATCTGCATATGCCTTAGCAGCCTTTGAGGTGATCTCGTAGCCTAGTTCAGGAGCGTACATGGTTCTCGGTTCCACGACTTGAATTATGCAGTTATCAGTGGTAACTAGAAAGCATACGTCGTCTTTGTATTCGTCAACAATGGTTGATTGCACCCTCTCCCTTGCATGCATTCGTAGTTGAAATGCCTCGAAGTGTTCAGTCATTACTCTACCTAACTAGTTTCCCAATTGGCTGGCCATTTCACTGATTTGATGCATGACCCGTCTATCGGTTCCCCAAGTCACTTTTCCGATTCCCGGGAAGAAATTTGAAAAGTAGAAGTACATACATACCAACAGGGTTCCATACTTCATGGATTTCTTCTTGACAACTCCAAGCTTCTGCATGTTTTCAAAGATTTGTCCTCGAAGCATTGAACATATGTCGTATTGAACATTATCATACATTATCCTATGTGCGGCGTGAATTGCTCCACCCGGTATGCTGTTAAGATTGCTCGACTGATAAACCTTGTAGCCAATCATAGTAGGTGCAAAACGGACTCCATTGTCCTCAATGTCATTGACAGTCATCAGTCGACCATCATATCTCGACTTGGTTAACTTCGTGACAACCGCGTTGGAGATGGTCCTTAGGGTTAATGCTTCCCCTTGGTCGCTGTATCGGGTCACTCTGTGAAGGTCTTCTTTAGTGATCTGATTGCATGCACCTTTAGTGTGCCAGAAATCCGGTTCGTGAAGACGACTTAGAGCCAGTCGAATTTGGTCTTCACGAAAGATAGTCGGGTAGCATACTCCATTGATAAGTCCAGATGATACCAGCTTGGCGTACTTATTAGGTAGTCTTCCTTCTTCACATAGCGAGAGGTACTCGCTATGAATATAAGTTTCGCCCATTTCTTCTTGTTTAGCATGAATGAATGAGGTGACGTCTTCGGTCATGAGGACTCCATTTGGCACAGACGACAGCGCACCAACCATGTCTTTTTCCCTGTTTTGAATTGCCATAATATCATTTGCAAGTCGGTCCGCTTGATTTCCCTTGATCAACTTCACCGTAGAGGATGAAGATGCCATTGCAAACAATCGGTTAACAGAAAGAAGCACGATGATCAAAGCGCAAGAAAATTACTCAGCATAAAAATTTGTTAATCACAAAGATCGCAAGGTAAAACTAATGAGTAAATTTCCTTTCTTTTATAGAGTTAGGGTATAATGGTAATTAGCAAACGGTAACTATTGTTAAACGGCTACAACATTAATTGCCTTAACTAACCTTTCTTTCCGTTTTTGCCAATCGGTATTTCGGCTTTTTCGGTTGAGAATATCCCAGTTGATCGTAGCTTACTTGATCGGTTATCCATGTAGACTGAGTGAGTTTGATTCTCACCAGCCCTACCGGGAACAGTAGACAGGCTATCGGTTCCACCCAAGCCTTGTAGGCTCAGTTAGCTGAAGAGATATCACCATCAGCCGATGATGATCTTTCCTTTGTTTTCTCCTCAGCGGAGTTCTTTGATTCCTTTTTGAACCAAATCCGCTTAACTATTTTCTTTGTCTTCTCTTCCTTATTGATCTTCTTATTTGAGGATGAGGTCTTTTCCACCGGTTTGACCGATTCTTTCCTTTTGCTCATTGACCGGTTCCTGCACTCTTTCGCTAGGTGTCCTACTTTGTTGCAGGAGTAACAGACTATCCCGGTTGCCTTCCATGGATTCACCCTTCTATTGTTGGGTGATTTGCACCAGGAGTCATTGTGATTGTGCGTCCCATAGTTTGCACAGTTGGTTGTGCTCCGGTTCTTGTTTCTCTTGGTGATATCGGTCTTGGGGATCTGAATGCCATTTTCTTTGATCTGCATTCATCAGCTTTGTGTCCAAACTTATTGCATGCATAGCAGTAGCCCTTGAAGCTTCCCCTGCTTCCACTGGACACAGTTGTGGGGCTTGACCAACATTCATTGGTCTTGTGACCATACTTGCAACTGTTTTTGCAGTAACTGTTGTTTAGCTTTACCAGTGCATTCCTGCAGTCATTTGTTCTATGACCCGGTTTCCCACAGTGATTGCAAGAAGTGTTAAAAGTCTTCTTACCTTTTTTGTGCCAGCGGCTTCTTCTTATCCTTCTTGCTTGTCTTAGCTCTGGAAGAGTCACCAGTCTCTTTGATGTCTTTACCGGTGAATCCAAGACCAGTGGGATCTTTGTGCTTTCTTTGAGCTTTGAGTTGCTCATCAATCATGATTGAGCTCTTGTTGTATCTTCTCAGGGTTTCATTTCTTTCTTCAATTTCTTTCATCTGTTCCTTCAGTTGATACAACTCTAATGCCAGTCTTTTGCATGCTTCATCCCTATCATGCCAACCCTTTTGCATGTTGGTGTTTTGTTGGGTGACAATTTGTATGTCTTCTTGAAGTTGCAGAATGACAAGATCATTTGCCCCTACAACTTCCTCTGCCAGGTTTCTTGCTCTTTCAGAGGTTGTTAATGACTTGACTGCTGTGTTTCTTTCATCTTCAGCTTTCCTCTTTTTCTCAATCAGTTCAGTCATCCTTAGGGCATTATCTTCTTGCTCCCTCTTAAGGTTGGAGATCTGATAGGTTAGGATCTGATTCCTCTCCATGAGCTCAGAGACTGCTTCCTTAGCTTCATCAGATCCACTCTGCCCAAAGAGTTCATCAATAGCTTCATTGCTCTCACTCAACTGCAAAGCCAGCTCCTTCCTTTTAGCAAGTGATCTTCTTAGCCTATTCTCCAGAGAGGCAATGATGTCGTTGGCTTCCTCAAGTTGTTTCTGATACCTGTAACCCTCCATGATCAGTTTCTCAAACGGTTAAGCTTTATATAATAGAGAACAAGGCTCTGATACCAATTATTATTCCTAATAGGTTACTGAGAGGGGGGGGGGGTGAATCAGTAAAAACTATTTCTATTACAATTCAACACTTGTTTAATTATTTTTCCAAGATAAGCAGAATGTAAACAATCATTCACAAGCATAAATAGAAATACACAGATCAACACATGATGTATATGTGGAAACCCTCGGTTAGAAGGAAAAAACCACGGTGAGACAGAGCTCACAATTTCACTTCTGCAGAAATAAAGACGCCCTGTTAGGAGCTTACAAAGCACTTGCGAAGATGCTACCCGGTTAAGGGATTTGATAGAAGACCGGTTAAGATCTTAACTCTGTTAGGAGTTGCCTGGTTAGAGGACTTTCAACATCAACAAAGATGTTACCCGGTTAAAGGATTTTTACAAAGAACCGATTAGGGTTCACCCTGATAAAAGGATTTCAATATGCTTTCACACCTTATAAAGGCAATGATCTCAATTGACACCGATTGTCTGATTAGATCATACTTGTTGATCTCTTCCCCGGTTTGCTTGGTTGTTGAATCTTTTCTGCCTTTTTGCCTTTCACCTCTGGTGACTGTAATCTCTCTCTTCTCTGCTCTCTTTATTCAACAACTCTCAACAACACTTCTTGCATCCTATGATCTGTATTTATACAAGAGTTCATCTTAATGAAACCCTTAACTCATAGAACCGCCAGGCTGTAAACTCAACATTAAATCATGCAACTAGCAAAAAGCTTTGCGTTATGATTTGGAGTTTACCTTGAAAACATCCGTAGAAAATAAAGCTAACTCATGTTAAAAAGCTAACTCCACTTTTGAGCGGTGGATGCTTTGCATATTCCAGTTTTAACTCAAACTGCTCCGCAAAATCCGGTGCGGATCTTTATGCAGTTAGACCGGTATACTCTTATACCCAGTTGATCTCATACCCTCTTTATCTCTGTATGTAATAATAGACCGGTACATGTACTTAGTTCGGTCTACCAGTGCATCTCCTTTTCTTAGTCTACCGGTGCCTTTAAAGTAACGTGAGTGAACTACCGGTGAACCTTTATCGGTAGGAAATGGTGTTCTCATCTGATTTCACTAATGACAACTTAATATTGCTAACAGGATTCCCATGCAAAAAATTTACTCCAAGACTTCGTTCACTCTTAATTTTGCACAATCAGCCTATCATTTTTTTAATGCATCACCTCGATAACCTCTTCAAAAAAAAGGCTTTATGATTGTTACTTGTGCTTGCACTAAATCAATTTTCTCATTACCTCACTTAGCGTTGTCCAAAATCAACTGACCCTATGCTCAAAGAGGACTCCACTTTCCAGCCCAAGGACTTGACTGATTTTATACTCCCTTGTCCTATTTTGTCTTGGAAACTTGAAAATGCTGCCTATTAAAACCACCTAAGACCACTACTCCTACCGTAGGTAGCGAAAAGAGGGGGTCCTCATTTGCAATGGGGCGATGGTGTGAAAACTTCACAACAATGCCAAATAGCTTCACAAAGGAGATTTAAACATCTAAGGTAAGCATTTGACCCTATTCTTGAGTTTTTTAATGATTTTTTTTATAGATTTTGATGATTTTTTTGGAGTTTGGGATGAACTTTTTCAACTTTTTTCCATTTTTCTAAGAATTAAAGAAACTAGTTTAGCTCTCTGATATTATGTTTTTGTATCTTTATTTTGCACTTGTATGGTTGTATTTCTTAGTTTTTTTTCTGATTTAAATTTATTTGATTTCTTATAATACAAAGAAATCAGATTGCAAGAATGGCCACTAGTGAAAGTTCAGTGGGTGGGGAAGGAAAGGATAAATTCAAAATTGATATGGGATCTCTTTTATGGAGACATATTGCTAGAATTTCACATGTTCCAGGAGGTGGGACATATATTTGGAGGTGTAATTATTGTAGTAAACCAAAAATAGCTCATATTCTCGAGTGGAACTTCACTTTATGGGCCCTGCTGGTAAAGGGATGGGAATGTGTCAATGCTTAGATAAGAAGGTGTTGTCTCTTGTACAAATATTAGCATTTGTAAAAGAACAAGAAGCTAATAAATTGGTTCTAAGATCAAAACAAAGTGCTTATACTGGTGAAGTTGGAAAGAAAAAAGTAATGAATTTACCCACTAATATAGTTGCAACTTCTAAACATCCCTTGCCTATACCATAAGATGACGATGAAGTACAAATTACCACCAGCAAAAGAGTTTCATTGGACAAGCATTTAAAATGGAGGCAAGAGACATTGTTGAACAAAAAATTACATGTTGCCTCTATGCTAATGGTCTTCCTTTCAACTTGGTGAGATCACCATATTGGTGGGAAATGGTGTTGGCAGTCAATAGTGCACCGATTGGTTTCATAATTCCTGAGTTTGAAAAGGTGCGTACCACCTTGTTGCAAAGAGAGAGGAATGCTATAGATACCTCCTTTCAACCAATTAGAGATTCTTGAATTGATTTAAGTGTTTCTATTTTTTCTAATGGATGTAAAGCTTAGTTACTGTTTGGGTTCGGGGACGGGTTCAAGTACGAGAATCTGGTCCATAGATTCGTAAATTTTTTGTCCATTATGATTCGTATGGCGTGTGTGTATATATATATGTATTATATATACAAAAAAATAAGAGAAATATACATAATTGTAAAACTAAATCATTTGATGACCTTGTTCCCCTTAGATAACCCTTTGTCTTCTTATGCTTAGGATAAAAACCTGTGGCTTGTCTTTTGTCTTATTTGCTGATTTGGTTTTGTCTTATTCAACACTTGATATCAACAATTGTTTATAGTGTAATTCTTTCTTGTCTTGCAACGATTGCTCATAGCTGCTTCACTTTTCAAACTCTTTTAATCCTTCACACATATTGTGGACCGGATTCAGACAGACCCACAGGTTCGGACGCTGATCCTGTGCGGATCCAACACAGACTGGTCCTTGAATCCAGACTTGGACTCGGTTCGTGGGTCCAGGGTCCGAATTCAGTAACTTAGATGGAACGATAACAAAAACTGTCCATTGATTAATGTTATTGCAATGTCCCCCAAAGGTGCATTGTTTTTGAGGGCAATTGATTGTGAAGGGGAAGTGAAAGATGCACAATTAATTTCCAGAATTCTCATTGAGTCCATAGGGTTGGTGGGTAATGAGAATGTGGTCCAGGTAATCATGGACAATGCAAAAAATTGTAGGGGTGGAGGTGCTTTGGTTGAGGCAAGATATGAGCACATATTTTGGACACCATGCACCATACACTCCCTCAACCTAGTGATGCAACAAATTGGCAGTCAAATAGAGTGAGTGAAACAAATATACGAAGAGGGAGAGGGTTTCCAGATGTTTGTGACGAACGACCAAATGTCATAATCAATATTTAGATCTTTCTTGGGATTGGAGTTCTTGAAGGTAGATACTAAATTTAATTTATTTGTCATGTTAAAATATCAATTTGTATATAAATTCGCTTAATATATATATATTTTTTAATGTGTTATTTACATATTGATATAGTTATTAACTCACTTAGGTTGTTGAGACCCATCTCATACTATTGTTATGAGATGACTTTTGAAGGTGCAAGAGACATTGTGTTAATTATTTGCAACTAGTGGGGTGTATGGAAGGCTTCACATTTAGAGAGGTCCCAAAAGGTCAAGTCATTGGTCTTGGATGACTTTTGGTGGGCTTGTGTGGAATATGTATCGGAATTCACTGAGCCTATCATAACTATGCTTCGATTTGTTGATACAAATGCACCTTGTATGGGGGATGTCTATGATGGCATGAACACAATGGTAGAGAAAGTAAAATTGGCAATACAAAAACATGAGAATGACCCCATAGAAAGTGAAACTTGATGCAATTAGGTGGAATTAATCATTCATCATCGTTGGGAAAAAATGACCACCCCATTGCACCTCCTTGTATATGCCCTATCTTTGAGGTACTATAGCAAGAAAGCACTTTCTATGCCAGGGAGATTAGCACCATATAGAGATGAAGAAGTTGCTAATGGGTACAAGCAGGTATTTACTAGACTCTTCCAAGACGAAGAAGTGGAGAAAGAAGTTAGGAAAGAATTTGGAATGTTTTCTTCAGGAAGAAGTCATTCTCCAACAACTACTAATGACCGATACAACATGGATGCTATCACATAGTGGTACTGGTACGTCCATGGTAAAAAATTTGGGTACCTCCAACCTCTTGCAATCAAGATCCTCTCACAAGTAGTTTTTTTTTTGTTTATCACTTGTATTCTAAAATTTAGTACTTAACATTCTTTAATTTACTTTGTAGTTTTATTTTTAATTTTGTGAAAACTATCCAGGTTGCAAGCTCTTCTGCTGCTGAATTGAATTGGAGTACATACTTAATCCACTCAGTGAAGTGTAATCGGTTGGGTTAAAAAAAAGCTGAAGACTTAGTTTATATTCATTCCAACTTGCATCTTCTATCACGTAAGGAGGAACACTACAAGAATGGGGCAGTGAAAGCTTTGGGATGTAACCTTTGAACGTGCCAACGTGGATGCAACCATTGAGGATCTTACTAGTCTCACTACAATTCATGATGATCATGATGACATCCTTACCACATGGTGCATCTAATGCGAGTGGAACCACTTGGGTTCAAATGATCTTGAACTTGCAACAATTGAAGATGAAAATTCAATAGATGATGTTTTTTTGATAATCCTTTTGATGATTGATGAATCATGAACTACATTTTGTAATTGTAATGATTTTTTTATTTTCATTGGAATCGTGAACATAGACATATATGATATGGCTTATTTGAATATTTGTGAATTATCAATTGGCATTGAATATTTATCTTTGGCGTTTGGCATTGATCAATGATGAAGCATCATTCTATCAAATGGTTTAATTTTGTATATTTTTAAAATTTTTTTGTATATATGTGAATTTATTATACACACACACATACGTACCCAAATGCATCCAAAACCCCTAATTTTTTTTCCATGTATCCACGTATTGGGTTCTTGTACCCACATTCGGATCCGAAATTGAATTGGTAACTTATCTTTTTATTAAGCTTTCTTAGGTTCATTAAAATGAATTTAACTAGGATATGATGTTGAGGTGTTCCCTTAAATGGCAAAGGATTCCTTAATGCCTAAATGGTGGACCATTTGCTAATTTTAGACTACTTGGTACATCTTGTTGGTTGGATTTGCCACCTCCATCCTCTTTTTAGTTCTATATAAAATCACTACTTAGCTCACATTTGATATTCTTTTGCATACATTGTGATGCTTTTGCATAGGTTGACATTCATGTACTTTATGCAATTATTCTTCTGCAACATCTCTTTGAGCTCCTAATGCATTCTTGTCATCTTGACATTTGCACATCTCTTGGAAGAAAGTGATTGAGATGTTAAGAGTGATTCAAATGAGTGAAAATGTGCCAAGAGAGATCAAGACAGACAAGAGAGAGAAAATAAGACCAAACAAATGAGTTTAAAGATGAGCAATGGATTCCATGCATCGGTGGACTGTCCAGGGAGGTGTTACATTGCCAGAAACAACAGGTAATGTCCCAATAACCACTTTCAGTCTACAGCTTCATGAGATGAATGCATAATGCGCGTACGTCTCAGCAACGCACACATGTCTTAAACTAAACAAGCCACGTGGTCAAGAATTTGGCCAAGGAAATGATAAGGCAAGTAGGATGACATGGAGGCTTAGGTGGGATTTTAATTTTCGGCCAAAATAGAAGCATTAGGTGATGAAGACACGAGGTGTAATTTACAACATTACATTTTTTCCCCACTTTAGCAAGCATATCAATAGTGGAACACGAGTTAAAGTAGAGAAAGAACACTTACCTGAGATATGAAGGGGAAGCAGATTCTTTTGTCTACGTGGAGTTGCCCCGAGGGAAAAGACTTGAATCTTTGCAAGATCACATCGTAGCATGTAAGTTGCAGACAAACAAGCTAGATGAAAGGGAGATGGTGGCGATTAGAGAAAGACAACGAGGTAGTGACCATTGAGATTATGTTGGTATGGGTAGCAAGTTCTGTTATGTTAGGTAACCATACAATAATAGGGTGGTTTTTGATTGCATCAATATGAGTAGCAAAGACTAGATAACCTTATGATAGGGCAACCTAAGATCATGTTGGTATGAGTAGCAAAGGCTATATAGTCATACAATAGGGAAAGAGATTTTGATAGTGTTGGTATGGGTAGCAATGCTAGATGGCCGCACAATAGGGCGAAAGATTTGTGTTAGTATGGGTGGTAATGCTAGATGGCTGCGTGATAGGGTGAGAGCTTTTAATAGGCGGGTTGGCCCCCATAGAGGCAAATATAATAGATTATTTAAAAAAAAAAAATTCTTAGAAAATGCAAGTGATATAGATATAATAACCCCCCCTTAGAATGGAACGTGTTGCACAAAGGGGAACATGGTATAGAGAAAAGAGATATTGTGGCATGTCAACATAGCTAGATGTTTCCATGGAATGTCAACCCATAATAGGTGACACATGATATCCACATGAAAATAAGCAAGTAGAGACAGGGTGATCTGATTATTCAGTGTCAGAACCCATAGTAGTGAAAAGATTTTTAGTACGTAAACTACACATGGGTATTTCAACACATTACCTTTTTACATCTAAACAAGAGCACATGAAGACAAATATTAAATAAAAATTCAGGTCAACATGGAAGAAGGCCTAAATGCCCTCAATGCTTTGCATCGTTCCCAAATGTTGAAAATCAATGTACAACAAATAAAAGAATAAGGTAACAAATAGAAGAAGTGTATGACAAATAAACCTCTATTTCTAAGTACCAATGAAGTAACTTAGGTCCTTCGGGGGGGGGGGGGGGGGGACAACATTAAAAGACAAGCATAGGGGAACACAAACAAACATGCTCTAATCTACAGATGAAGAATTGGGAATTGCCTTAGAGATCCTCCACAACCAGATCCTTGTCCTCCCATTCTTGAGCATATGGGGAGGGAGGTCAAAACCAAAGAGGAACAACCACTAAGGCAACCCCATGCGCCTTACTAACAACTAAAGAGAAGGATGATGTTGCCTCAATGTTCTCATATAAAAGTTCGACGGAGGCAAGTGTGAGGGATCATGTAAAGATCATTGTAAACGGTGGAATATCCTCAAGTGAGTTGAACACGAATGGCTTGTTAGATGTAGGCCACTCGACTTGATGCAAGATTGAAGGAGCCACGTTGTTGAACTCTGTGAGAGGGGCGATGACAAATTCAGGAGAAGATGGAGCTTTCTCCCTAGCTAGCACAGTAATAGACATGATTTGAGAGAGCAAATTTTTGATGGCAGAATTTGGGCACTGGGCCCTGTTGATACGACTTCTATGACCACTTCAACATGTAGAATTGAACACTTAGTATTCCAAATGAAATACCAAATTTCCAATTGTCTTTTGAACAAGGAAACTCATATGCTAAACAATGTATATTGATTGTGTGATCCGTAGTTTGTAGACTTGGGCTCAAAGAGTACTTGACAAGCCCAAAATTTTCAAGTTGCCAAAAACTCGGAGAAAACTCGACAGCTTAGAAAGAACTAAAAATTAAAATCTCTTAAAGAAACATTTTTTTTATAAAATTCAATTATAAAGTGTATTAAATTAAAAATTGACATCTTGAAAGAGAAAATGCATGGATTTATAGCAAAAACAGTCTGTGAAAAACACATTTTAACCAGCATTTTACCTACATTGACATTTTAACCATGCTCAATGGGGCCATAGTGTGAAGACCTCACAACAAATCCTACTCAAACTTTTTCTTGAAGGATGGAGGAGATACACTCTTATCCAAGATAGGAGGCATGTGAACAAGCTCGGTTGACAATCAACAATTGGCGTAGGTGGGGCAGACATGATTGTACTAGACACCACCTGTGTATGTTGTATGTTGATTAGTTTTTAAAACAGAGGGATGTTGGGGAGTGAGGTGATGAGTGGGGTTTCCTGGGATGGAGAGATGATAACTTGGATTTTCTTAGGGTGAGACTGAACACTCACCCTAGAGTAGCAGGAAGCAAAGCTAAAGATGTGGTTGGAGGAGATGCGCATGTAGCAAGAGTGGATGCAAGAGCAGGTGAAGGCAACACAGACACATGAATCGATGACTCAGTCTCCACGTTTATGGGGGCTTCACATTGCAAGGCTTGAGCCAATTGACATCGCTTATGCTCATGCGCAAGCTGATTCTGGCGAAGGTGCAGAGCAAGATGAGAAGCCTACAAAGGCACGATGACATCTTGCTCCATTGGGGAGGTGGTTGATGTCGTGACTAATAGAGGAGAGGGCCCTACTGATGAAGTAGGAGGTGCCAAAGAAGATGGATGAGCGTGCAATGACCTCTCACCCTTACCATAAATGACAGGGAGAGGGATATCCACTTGGATGGGTAGCTTGAACTAAGGGTGAGCCTTGGACCTTTGCAACATTGGTGCCTTTCCTTTGTTTGTGCTAGGCGTAGTCACAAGAACAAAAGTCATCATCGGAGACTACAAAGTCCTCGGCAGACATGGAGGCTTCGCCTAAGAAACACGCTTTCCCTTTGGCACCCCACAAAGATGGAACAAAAGACAAAGCATGTTGAATCACATGGGTGGGCTGAGATACAAGGACAACGAGGGGAGGGGCTACAAGTGCTATAGATTTATAAGAAGGTTCCCTGACCTTATCCTTGTTATAAGCTTTTAATAGAAAATTTTGATGGGAAGTGGGGGCCTTATTAGAGTAGGCAAACAATGATTAAACATAAAGCGTCTACAGGATACTAGGGGTTGATATTAAGTGTCATGGATAGTGTACATGTTACCCTCATAGGAGAACATAAGGCATTTATGAACCACTAATGGGACCGCCCCCATAGAGATCAGCTAGGGGATACCTAAGTTTACTCAAGATATTTGACTTAGAAATGACGAAGAAGGTTTTAGAGACCAGCTTGGGTTCCATAAGGACTGTTAGGGTGGTAGAACCCAAAGGGGCAAGGGATAGCGCATTATGAGTTTGAATGGTTGCTTGACACTCATCATACCTCACACGGTGCAACCCATTAATGAAGAGTACCTCCTCCGTAATCAAATCTACTCTGCACATCGAATCAACCATAACTCGCTCACTACATTTCCATTGATTTGTGCATGGATGTACAAGTGAGAAGGCTCCCCACAGTAGGGGTGTCCAAAGGGGTAAATAATGTGTATTTTACATGTCCTTTGGTTAGGGGGCGAGTAGGAGTGATGGTCATCATTTTGATAAATGGACTATCACCTGATGGAGGGGGGGAAAGATGATGATGTAGAAGGCGTCACATCAAGTTCACCAAAATGTGGAGAAGGGAATTCACCACCCTCAAGGATTGATGAAATTCTGAGGAGCAAATTGGCCCTTGCGCCATGCCACATCACTAAACTAGCACTTTGGTGAGTTAGGGTGATCAATTAATTATCCAAGATTAAGACTTCTAGTGAATGTAAGAAAATGTAAAATATAAATAAGTATATACTACGAACTGATAAAAATGTTTTGGTTAGTTGAAAGGAAAGAGCAACTAGTCAGGACCAATTGGTGAAATCAGCTAGCTCATTGTCTTGGACGCCTGTGCGAGTCTAGTACTACAACACAAATCTGGGATGCTAGCCCGTTGCACGTGCATTGTGTACAAATAGAGTGTAAATTTCAAGACTAGAAAGGTTCGAGAGAAAGACTAAACTAAATAAAACAACTAATCCAAGAAAGGGAGAAATGAAACCTCATGAAAGGAGGTAGAAGAATCCCAAGATCACTGCAATCTCTCTTCCTTCAAAATCTACACACAAGGTGACAAAGAAATATATTGGACTGTTGTTTTAGAGGCCTGCCGAAGTTAGACCCTCATTTTGGTGTTTCCACATCCATAGACAACCAATATACGGTAGATATGATAATGGATAAACTCGATAAAATGATAGAACAATAGTATCAAGATAGAAAATGATAAGAGCTATGATATCCCAAATCAAAATAAAATATGTGAGAGTGAGATTACGCCCCTTTGAAGCGACAAAGCCGAAGCTTGTTGGGGTTGAAGGTGAGAGTGAGCTTGCATGCATGAATGAGAGTGCCATAGTTGCAATATGATGAACACATTAAGCTGAAAAATGTCAATAATGGTGGATGGAGAGCTCAAGAAAGTGACTAAGATGCTAAGAGTGATCCGAATGAGTAAAAATGTTCCAAGAGAGATCAAGAAAGCCAAGAGAGAGAAAATGATATAAAAAATATGAGTTTAAAAATGGGCAATGAATTCCCTGCTTTGGTGGACCATCTCTGCCAACGACCACCTTCAGTCTGTAGATTCGTGGGGGAATGCGCGCCGCATGGATGTTTAGCAGTGCACGCACGTCCAGAACCAAACAAGTTGCATGGTCAAGAATTCCAGCTAGGGAAATGACATGGAGGCTTGGGTGGAATTTTGATTTTAAGCCAAAGCGGAGGCATTATGCGATGAAGAGGACATGGTCTCCTCCAATCATTCAATTTTTGTTGATGAGAAGAGTGTTCCTTCTAATGAAAATGAACTAGAAGAGATGTTATGATAATTCAAGTCGCCTTGAGGCAAATAAACAAAGAATTTTGGCAATACAAGATTAGAAAGGGCAATTATGGGTCACAAAAGAGAGGATGGAAAGAAAAGAGTCAACAAAAGCACAAAATTCAAAGGAGGATAAAGACATATAGATGAGAAAACTCTTTGAGGAATCTATGGCAAGAAAAGAACCAAGGAAGCTAATTGATAGTGTTGGAGACATGAAAAGGACTCTACGACTATGTGAATGGTGGAATGAGAAAGCTAAGTATACCAAGACGATAGCTTCCCAAGCAGGAGAGAACTTGCAAAAAATCAAGCAAAGGCATGGACATGTGGATGTACAGGAGATGTGTTTTTAGGCTAAGTATTGTGATTTAAATATTGCATCAATAATTTCACACACACATTCATCTAGTGAAGAATTGAAGAAGATGTAATCGAAGGCCTTGGAGGATAAGGTACTGCATATAGTGAGAAAAAATTAGTAGCTAGATGTTATGAGGCCATAGATCCATATAAGTGAGAAAAGGATAAGTCGATAGATGTTCATGAAACCTTACAAGCAAAAAAATCAAGGTGTAATAGCTAAACACTTCAAGTAACAAGAAGACAAAGGAGTAGATGATGAGATTAAGAAATTGGACAACATATATGTGACCCATGACTCAAAACTTTTTTAGTTTTGGAAACAAGGATAACTTTCAGTTTGTTAATAATCCCTTGTTTGAGGTTAATGTGACCTATGATAATCCTCTTTCAAGCTGGATAAAGAAGCTATTCAGGAATCATATGATAAGATTGAAGATGAATACAGAATGTGGGACCCTGAGCCTTTTCCTATTTGTGAAGTGTTGAGATGAGTTGAGCAATGAGACGATGCTATCACTAACCTCTCTTTAGTCAAATTGCTAAAGATCACAATTCATGGCAGGACGATGAATTGGATCCCATCTTTTGATCAACTATCAAGTATTGAATGTTTAAGTTTTGTCGAAAGAATGAATGACACTTGAACTATATCTATATCCGTGCCCCTTATACAAAATAAAATTTGTTTCCTTTGTTGTTCCACAGTGAGAACATTAGTTTGTGACCAAGTGATTGTTGAATCATTGTTAGCTTTATGGGATCTAATTGGGAGAGATCCTACAAGTACCATTCAGATTTTCACTTCGCTACTTGATGAAGAGTGATTTTTACCAACATTCTACATCATTAATAATTGCAATAAGTTATAGTATTTGCAGTTTTCCCCTTGACACCTTGAGGGAATGCGTTGAGATCTTAATTCTATGGTTGGACAGTTCTTTTTCCATTGATCAAGAATGAGGACTTACAATGATATCTGTTTCAGTTTGAATTTAGACAATGAACACTTCTTAAGATTCCAGAAGACGTGAACACAATTTGGACACAAGGAACAAATTGTTGTAATTAGAGTAGTGTAGCATCAATACGATGGTTTGTTTCTAAAGTTGACTAGGAATCCTGAAATCATTTGAATTTCAATAGTTTTTGAAAATAAGATGATCTATGATGAATATAGTAAACTTTTGAAAGTACATTCCTTTGAGGAGTTTGGTTAGCATTGGATTATTTTTCTTGTTAGTATTCCAGAGATTATCTCTACTAGTGATCAACAATATTATGTTTTGAACGGATGACGTTACAAACCTTGGGACTCAGTAATTTCTATACTAGATAAATTAAATGACATGAGATTACTTCATAATATTGTAGAGATTGATAGATTATGCGAGTTTAGTGGCATGAATATGAAGCAAGGAATATGTGTGGAAATATCTAATAGGCTTATTTGGGACCTTAGTTTCAAAAACTTCCTTAGACGTGATGAATAATATAATCAAGAATATCACAGTCTCAAGGAAGAACCAATAGGTTGATCAAAGGCAAAGGCATTTCTTTCACTATTGCTGCCCAAGGAATAACCCCATTTGATCCTTAAGAAAAACAATTCCATTATTGCTATTCAAAAGGGAAGAAATAAGTTGATCAAGAATTAATTAATCCATTAACTGCTTAAGAGGTCCGATTAAGACATAATTAAGTATGAAAATAGTCAAGAGACGTGATGGAAGAGATACAACTCCTCACATCATGTGCATTCAAAGGCTATTAAAAGACGTTCGGGTTGTACTGAAGAGGCATGGAAGAAGTGTAAATTGAATATTCTTATTCAGATCTGCAGCACTCTTAGGGCCTACAACCAGTCAAGTAAAGGTGGCATTCATTTGACCTATTACAAGACCAAAGGTGCATAGATATATTTCCAAGATTCACATAAGGCATCCAATAATCAGTGCAGGAGTATAAAGATCAATCAGGAAGAGCGGCATTATAGTGTATCAGAACAAAGCATTGTCATTACATCTGTATACTCGCAGGGATCAGAACAATATCAATATGGAACAGCATTTATATAAGTATTTCATCCATGAAGATTTGTTCATCGATATAATCCTTCATTCTAAGATCAAAGAATATATTAGAATTCTTGTTTAAAACAGAATTTCGGAATCTTTGGTAAATCCAATCCTTATAATTACAAATATATTTGGTAATTTATTGATTTCTTCATTCTCTTACAAGCCATAAAGATCAATCAGGAAGAGCGGCATTCTAGTGTATCAGAACAAAGCATTGCCATTATATCTGTATACTTACAGGGATTAGAACAATATCTATGTTACCCCCAGTTTCTAGGACAGGAAACAGGTTTCCGGGATGTTTTCTTTTTTGCTAGAGCAGGGGACGACTATATATATATGAATTTCAATTTTCAAATATATTCATGAATTTCAGAATTACATAACATTGTAACATTCATCATAGCAACACAATTATCAATGTCATTCATAAAATCATCATAGAACATAGCATCAAATCGAATCATCATAGAATAGGCACATATCATGACATCAAATGAATAATATGAGAGAATGAAAAGTATAATAGATTTATATTATATATCAAAATGCGCAAAGGCTGCAAGTTTCAAGTTTCAATAAAATGAAAAGTTAAAGACTTAAAGTATCATATCATATGTCAAATTCAAGATTCAATTATCGTTGCATCAATGTATCAACTATCATATAATGTCAAAACACTCTAAGTCTGAAACATCAACTGATCAAAGTCAAAATGAAAACGGACAGTTAAAAACTTAAAAAGGGCTGAGCTTGTGCAACCTTAGGTGCCCTATCTCTCCAAATGCACCAACACTGGGTTTTCTCAGAAAACTTGGACAACAAAAACCTCTATTTTCTCTATGTTTTCTCAGCTCGACCTCCTGTGACGGCAAAACTAGCAACGACATATTTTTTAAAAGATAAAAAGTTTATGTTTTTGCCTTGTAACTTATGAGTTATAAGGTATAGTATATTTTAATATTTTTTTGTTAGGGTTGCATTTTGTGTGGTTCGCAAAAACATAAAAAAATTTGCAAATTATTTTAAATTGGTACCATAAACTCCAATCCGTCCCCGACTGTCTAGGGGACGGTCAATGACGTTTTCAGGTTTCAGAAATGGTTCCAATTTTTTTGGCCAATTGGGGACGGCTTGGAAACATCCCCGGCCGTCCCCCCATCCCTGAAACGGTTTCCGTTTCCAAAAGTTGCCCTCTAGGGGTGGAAACTTGTTTCTGGGTAACATAAAACAATATCAATATGGAACAACGTTTATATAAGTATTTCATCCATGAAGATTAGCTCATTGATATAATCCTTCGTTCAAAGAATATATTAGAATTCTTGTTTAAAACAGAGTTTCAGAATCTTTAGTAAATCCAATCCTTATTATTACAAATATATTTGGTAATCTCATTGATTGATTTCTTCATTCTCTTACAAGCCATTATATTGCTCTAGGGACATTACGACACTACTGTTTATAAACTCAATTCTAAAGAAGCGAATTGCACCCCTTATATATATTGCTGCTTTTTAGTTTATTAATCACAAATCGATGTCAATGGAGTCGCTGCTCTTAACAATGTTTCAAATTGCTGCTATTAATGAATCCCAACCTTTGTTTGTTCCATCACTGTTTATCATAAATTCCTCGTGATTGCTGCTAGTAAATGCAGCACTAGCTTAGTATAATAAAGTTGCCATCACATTGGTTTCTCAATAGATTTGTTGCCATAACGAAGTATGAACTCGCCACCCTTTCCTTATAACTGCTGCTTGTTATCTAAACAGATTGCCTAGCATTATTAATATAGCTGTTTGTTTAACATGGCAAACGCTGCTATTGTATTCATGTTTCCAGATCACTCCTCTAGAAAAATCATGAAGTCTTGAGGCAAGACAGTTTTTCCCTAGGCATTGATATCCTTCAGGGCAAGGGCATGATGTAAGCAAGATTCAACAAAAGAATCTTCAAAGCCCTCTAGTTTAAGTAAGGAGGAAGGAAAGGGCAAGGCTCTATTTGTTGCTGTTTCACAACCAAATTCTTTGATCATTGATGTGGGTGCTTCTCACCACATTGCTTCTTCACAAAATGGTTTCACCTCGTTAGTGGTATGTTCAATGCCATCCATATTACTTCTGTTAAAATACATTGGAAAGAGTCTGTTTGTTACAACTAGCGGTTGTCGTTGCACCAAAAGATTGACTTGTTAATGCCCCATGCAACCACTAGACTTATAGAAGACACGAGAGGCTGTTAAACCATGTCACGAGTCACCGTTGTGCTGGCAATGCCAACGACACCAAAGGCGCAATCAATCTTGCTCACCATTTTAACAATCCCCCCTAGCGCAAGCATAGGGTTCGAACTTGTGACCAAGCTTTGATACCACTTGTTACAACTAGTGGTTGCTGTTGCACCAAAAGATCAACTTGTTAATGCCCGATACAACCTCTAGACTTATAGAAGACACAGGAGGCTGTTAAACCATGTAATGAACTATTGCTACGATGGCAACGCCAAGGAGACCAAGGGTGCAATTAGTCTTTCTCACCATTGTAACACTGTTGACATAGGCTAACATTTAATGATGTTTTTTGTGTTCCATCTTTGTCAACCATTGTCCTATTTGTTTATAAAATTACTCACATTGGCTTAGGAAAAAGAGTTGAGTTCACACTAGATTTCGTGGTAATAAGAAAAACATAGTGAGTCCACACTTGCCACAGGGAAAGTGGATAATAAGTCAAGACCATATAAATTTACTCATTTTGTTCTTGACTCCTTTTTGTGTTTGCTTGCTCATTCAAATGAGGTGAGTTGTTTATGGCATCAACAATTTGGCCACTTGAACTATCGTTACCGACAACTCAGTCAATAAGACACAATTGTGAGATTGTCTTCTATTCAATTTTTAGATAGAGTTTTCCAAGGATTGCCTTATTTAATGTTTATATGGAGTTAGTACAAAGTGACTTGATATGGCCATTTCCAAATCCATCTTTCAGAAGGGCTAGACAAGTCTTAACTTTTGTTGATGATCTTTTGATATGCTTGGGTATACTTCGTCAAACAAATTGAAGAGCTGATTGTTTTCAATATTTCAAAGCATTTGTAGAGTAGAAATCAAGGAGGCCATTGAGACTGTGCACATATTTTGGGGGAGAATATGTTTACCATATGTTTGAACAATTTTTTACTCTTGAGGGTATTGACTTGTAGCACACAGTTCCATATGCTTTTCTGCAAAATATTGTAGCATAACATAAACATAGGTCCTTGAAAGAGATGGGTAATTGTATGATACATTCCAAATCATTCACACCTCAATATTGGGTAGAGGTAATCAACTGTACATGTTATATTTAGAATCGTGTGACTCATTGAATTGTGAAGGGGTTAACTCCTTTTCAATCTTGTACAATTAGAAAACCCACAGTAAAACACTAAGATTATTTGGTTTTTCCTGTTAGGATAGCATGAAATTAACCTTGAAATCACCAATCATTTTCATGTGTCCCCATTATATTTGGATTGTGTAGTTGGATGCTTTAGGGTCATGAGATATAAAAATATTTAATATTTTTTTTACGTATGACAAATTGTAATTGCATTTGTAGAGGTGCATGTGATTATTGGTAGTAGTTACTAGTTGTCCACTTGGACTTGCATGTCAATGCTTGTTGGGATATGTACTTTGTATGTTATCTTGAGTGGGGCATCAAGGTTTGCTTGTTCTACATGTTAGCCATCAAATTTGTTGGTCAGTAATGGAGCGTGTAGTATTCATTGACTTTGATTGTTTGTGGGTTGGACACTCATGTAAATGTCATGTGATCATTAATTATCTTTTACTAAGTTTACAAGATTCCTAGGAGGTGGGGCATATGGTTTGCGTAGGTTAATTTGATTCTCATTTTGAGACACAACAATGGTATTCTCATCCTAGCTCTTCTTTAAATTGGGGTCTTGTGTTAGTAGAAGATAAGTTGTTTTGCAAGTTGTTGAAGTAATGAAGTGCTCTCAGAATTCCAAGTGAGAAGTTGTTTTGTTGCAAAGTCATTTGAAGTTTAATATAAGCTTTTAAGATCTCTTCGGGTGTGGAGTTTCTTTCCTAAAAAGGGTTTCTCCACATGAATTTGTATACACTTTGTTGAACTTAATATTGAAGTAGTTTCACCTTGATTTCTGAAACCTTCAACATGGGCTCACACCTCGGTAGAGAAACATAAGGCAATGGGTTTGTAGAGGAAGCCTTGTATTGGGTATCTAGATAGTGTCAAAGGTTGAAGATTTCCTCAACCCACTACTCATGAATTGTTCATGGAGAGGAGTGTTCAGTTTGAAGAAATTTCGTCAAGTTCTTCTAACACTTCTCTATCCTTCATCACATGGAGACATTGCAATGTTATGATAATTCTATAGAGGATTTTTAATTCTCCAGATGTTGATGAGCAGCATTTACATTAACTCTTTAGATGACAATAATGATGAGGATTTATGTCCTTCCACAACAATTCATCATTTAGAAGGTAGTCTAGATTCTCTAGATTCTATAGCATTCTGCAAGTGACTATGTTGGGAACACCTCAAATACTAAAATAAGGTCACAGTATTAGTAGGCTCCACAAACATTTTGAGAAGCTTGTGGTATCCCCCAGCAGAGTACTGCTATACAAGAAAAGTTTAGCTCCTTGGAAAGGAAACACACTTGGGATTCAGTCCCACTACTTAAGGGAAGAAAACTTGTTTGATGCAAGTGGATTTATAGAACATAATTTGTAGTAGATGGGTTGGTTGACAATTGTAAGGCTTGCTTGGCCACCAAAGAACTTTCCTACTTTCATTAGATTAATTACTTTGAAACCTTTGCTCGAATTGCCAAAATGAATTCTGTACAACTTGCCCTTGCTATAGGTGGAGTTCTTTAGATGGATGTGAAGAGTGCATATCTTCATTGTGACCTTCAGGAGGAAATTTACATGGAGCAGCCACAAAGATTCCTATTACAGGCATCAATTATTTGTCGACTTTGAAAGTCTCTCTATGGTTTGAAATAAGCTTCTTGAGCTTGGTATGCCAAGATGAAGCACTATTAGATGGATTCATTAGATGTGACTATGTAATGTCGCCATTTTAGGCAGTTGTGGTTTAGCCTATTCCTGACCCTTGTAGGCTAATGCAGGTGGTTAGAGGGTCCTGTTGGGTAGATATCAGCATGGTTTCTTCTCCAAGGTTCAATGAGGTTCAGGCTTGGCCTTTGCAGAGGTTTCAAAACTCATTTCCTCATACTTACTATTTATAGTAAGTCATTCAGATTGGGTTACATTTTATTGCAGGGCACCTTTATGTGAAACGTTTCAACACTCATTTCCTCATACTTACTATTTATAGTAAGTCATTCAGATGGGGTTACATTTTATTGCAGGGCACCTTTATGTGAAACGTTTTTTTTTTCTGTGGACCCCCACACCTCAACAATAGTGCAAGTGTTTGATAGATTTCATACACATTTAACTATAGTTGTTGGTTCTTACTACAAGAAGTCTGGAAAACACTAGAATGAGTGCTGCAACAGATTTAAGCTGCAAGTACAACTGAATTTCACAAACACCTGGAACTTGGTGATGCGTATGAAATTGAGTATAGGTCTGCAACACTGGATTTTCCATTGATATGAGGGGTGAATATCTGAAATAATAAATAGCAATCTGGTAATAAATTTCATAAACACTTGGAACTTGGTAGTGTGTAAAAAAGTGGTTGCAAGTCTGCAATATTGGACTATTCACTGATATGAAGGGTAAACAGGTCTGAATCATAGCTAAAATGTAAGAGTCTGCCCTAGTTTGTGCTACTTTTTTTTTGAAATGTTTTTGCAGTTGTAATTGAATATTACTAAGTTACCCGGTTCGGGTTTCGGGGACGGGTTCGGGTACGTGAACCGGGTTCGTGGGTTCGAGGAATTTTTTTTTCATTATGGTTCGTAGGGGTTCGTGGATATATATATATATATATATATATATATATATATATATATGTATTATATATACCAAAAATAAGAGAAATATACAAAAGTGTAAAACTAAATCATTTCATACTATGATGCTTGATCATTGATCAATGCCAAATGCCAAAGATAAACATTAAAACACGATTCTAATGAAAATCACTACATTGAATTACTGAATTAGAATATAGTTCATGAAACTTTGAAAGTTGTAACATGATTCAATGTTTAAAAAATAATTTAAAAATTGTCATTTTAATGCATAGTTCCATGACTCGGACTCGCCTATGACTCAGCAAGGTTGACTCGATCCGTGACTCGCCGATGACTTGGCGACAACTCGGCTATGACTCGACAAAATGAAAAAACTGAGATTTTTTACAATTTAAAACTTGTTTCACTTATCCATTATTGAATAAAGATTAAAGACACTATAACATCATCAAATAGAATCTAATTTGATCACATACATAAACATACATCCATCACATAAGTACAAACGTAAATTGTAGCCGAAGGAAATAGAAAACATAGATATGCAGAATTATAAAATATAAAATTGTCAAATGTATATAAAATCTATAAAATCTATGATATCAACGATCAAATGTCTGACAAATGAGGTTTGAGTAATTTTGGCCTGTTGGGAAGTCACGTCTGTCCGGGATTTGGGCGAGAGTAAGCTAAGTCTGTCATAGAGATGGGGTCGAAACCAAGTGATTTGTGATAAAACGAGTAAAACCCTGTGAGGTAACCCTGCTAAAGGTGTTACCATTTGAGCTACAATGCAATGAAACTCTGCTATGAATGTCTCAATTGAATGTCTCAATCTTTCTTTTGCTGGTGAGAATCCTTATGGAAATGTTTCTTGTCTTTATCTTTCTTTGATGAAAAGCTCTTGGGCTTAAATTTACCCTTTAATGACGAGGGTTCCAAATCCCTTACCTTCTTGTAACCCTCCTGTAATGTAGAGAGATTGACACCTTTAACCCACCCTTTTAGTGGATCTACTACCATCCATAAATAGAACCAAGAGTCTCCTCTGTGAGATATTTGTTACTACGAAACTCTGCTATGAATGTCTCAATTGAGCCCCTCTGCTTGAGTTGAGCTAACTCCTTAAAATGGAGTTCTAGATCCTTCTTATCAAATCTCTCAATTAGTACCTTGGTAACTCCATATACGAAGTGATCTGGTCATGCCCCATAGTAACTATAGTGTGATGCCACCACTCGTGTGCAAGGCCATCTAAATGCAACGTTGCATATTTGATTGCTTCCTCCTTCAGCATGGGGTTTAATTGAAAATAGGTGTCGACCTTTTGTACCTACGCTCTAGTAGTGGTATTCTCGGATCCATCATAGTAGGGTAATGAAAGCTTGCTCTCCTTCTACAAATCTATGTCCTACCACTTGTACAAGGCGAATGTTTCAGTCTAACATCCATGTACTCCTTGAAAGTGATAGATGCTTGGAATTCTTCACATCCATTATCCCAATCTCGTCAAAATTGCTCTTATAACTTTGTGATTTGAGGCTCGTTCTCTAGCTGTACTGGAGCCCTAGGTGGAAAGGTGGTATTAGGGGTCTCTAGATGGTGCAAGAGCACCTTAGGATCTTCATTTGATCCTAGTCAATTTTGGCTTGTAGGTGGTTCTAGCCAACCACCAGGGTAATAAGGATTGATGATAAAGTCCCAAGTGTGGTGTGAAGTGTGTTTGTAGGTAAGAGTGTTTAATGTCATGTCTTTGGTTTGAACTAGTAGGGCCTAGTGCTTAAGTCCTAGAAGAGTCAATGTTGGTCAAACTTTGGCCAAGATCCCAAATTGAAGAAAAAGTTGTTATTCAGTGGTTTTTAAGTGTTTTGGGATCCAATAGAGTGGATTTGGTTTGAGTTGAGCTATTGAGAGTAGTTGGAAGACAAAATGACAAAAGTTGTAAAAGTTGCTCATGACAAGTTTGCAACTTTGCAAAGTTGTCATGACAACATTCCTAAAAAGTTGCATTTAGTGTAAAATGGGTCTAAATCCCGATCTTAGGGTTTGAGCACATGGGGATGGACTATTTAAGGTTAAACAAACCCTAATCCTGAGGTTAGATGTCAGATTGTACAGATTGAGCATCCAGTAGCATTGAATTTCTGTGAAAGAACTACTTTTGAACCATCATCCAACCTTAATGGATTGATTGGGCTACTGTAATGCATTGAAGTGTTAGTGTTTGCTATGTAAAGAAAATTTGTGAAAGCATCTTGGTAGTTTGAATCATTTCTTTGTCGTTTTATTCAAGCAGGCCCTAGGCGAGTTCAGTGGAATTCTGGCTAGGAGCTTGTACAGTGCAGAGGCAAGAAGACTTGCTAGATGGATTGGTTCGAGCCAATCATTTGGTTGAGAGTGTAGGGGCATGTGTCCTATAAATGTGTATTCAAGGAGAAGTGTGGAGGAATCCATTAGAGTACTTGTTGAAAGCAAAGAAACCAGACTGGTTAACATGCCGTAGAAACCCTTGAAAATAGGGGTTTGCTAGAAATCCTATGTATGGATAGCTTGAAGACCTAAAACTAGAAAATCCTTGAGCCTAGGGTGGTATTATGAAGAATCCACAGTTAGTTCAGTGGGTTGTTAAGGATAGTTGTGAAGAAATCCAAGTTTTCAGTTTCTAGGAGGCCTAATTGGGGCTAAAAAGGCTACAAGACCTAGAACCTAGAAAAGAAGGAACTCGATGAGAAGTCTTTGAAAGAGTCCATCAGAGTGGATCAAAATCAGTTGTAAGTAAGGGAGAAACATAGTAGCAAGAGAAGTATGGAGCATAGTAGCAAGAATGAACCCATGGGAGCATAGTTGAATTGAGGAGGAATTGGAGAGAGTTTGAAGTTGTTGGAGAGGTCTAAAGGGAGTAGAGGAACCATAGTAGTGTCCTCTAGGTAGGGTAGAGTGAAGTACCCTAGGAAGGCCAAAGAAAAGGTCTTGCAAAGAGCAAGAGTGCTTTAGTGAATTAGATCTCCCCATCACTTGCTCACTTTCCTCACTGGTCTAGTTGCATGTCCAAATTTATCATCCATATTTCCCCCTCCATTGCCACCATTGTGTCCATAATTGCCATTGTTGTTTCCTCCATTGTTGACACCAATACCCATCTGTGTAGCCATCATCTGCATCAATAAGTCCATTCGCTGATTTTATTCTTGAAGCTTTTGTTCAGCTGGTCGCTGCTCTTGTGCTAACACCTCCAACATATTGAACAATCTCTCTTCACTTGGATCTTTTCTTTCACCCATATTTCATGTGACCTATTCACCTGTATGACCTTTGTGCTCTTCACCTATAATCCTGTTTTCTTCCGAATCCTCATCCTGGGGAATCAAGGGGCAAATGATAAGGTAAACAAAGTGGTAGCGTAAGGAGAAAGTGGGACATAGGGCCAAATGGTAAGGCAAGCAAAGTGGTAGTCGGAGAAGGAAGTGCTAGAAATCTTTCCCACTTGTCTCATAAAGGTTTTGTGGGACCAAAAGTCTCTTAGAAGAGGGAGTTGTGACCTATAAGGATGTGGAAATTTTTTGAGATCATTGATATGCAAATTTTATAAGTGATGAGCAATAGAATACTATCAATTTACGGTGATTTCAAAACCATCATAACAGAAATGACATCACCATGGTGGAAAAAAAATTGCCTCCTAATGACGACTAGTGGTTTTGTAACTATTGACTGAATCTAAATTTTGAAGTAACAGTGTGATTTATTTGCAAAATTGATTTAAGGGCATGTAGAGGATGTGCTTAATCATGGGAGGTTCATGTGAGTGTGTTGGAGTGATAAAAACCAGTTACATTCAATTGCTTTTATTCATTCTTGAGATTGGCATGAGCATAGGAGCAGTTTTTAATTGTATTCTCTACACTTGTTTATAGAGATCAATAACATTAAAATAGAAGTGCAGGTGCTACTACAAAAGCTCATTTTTCCTTTATGGGGGTTTCCAGAATAAATCTTGTGTTGTTATGGCATCCTTCTTTCATATCCAGCAGGCAATTTTCTTTGTTATGAGCAACAATTCATTCGTTTAAGCATATACTATTATTCATGCTTTAGTCATTTCTATTTAGTAAATTTGGTGCACAAATAAAAATGCAACTTTTTAAGGGAAAGAAATGCTAAAAGCCCTTAGAAAGCTAAAAGGGGCAGGATTGTCCTTGCTCTACACATTGTATTTATTTGTAAAACTTCAGCTGAATTTAGTTTGTTTAACTTATTTAAAAGCATTCACTTCACCATTTGTAGAACTTGGGAATGTTTTTGTTGTCCCCAAAATGGCATCCCCACTTCTCTGGATCCTCCTCTCCTAGAAACTCAGAAACACTATTTTGTGTAGACTCGTGAAAATCTTTTTTTTTTTCACTATTGTTATGTGTGTTCTTGGCGATGAGATAGGTCAACCATGATCATGCTATGGTTTAACCTGGATCAATTAGTTCATGACCTGAGCTTTCCAACACATGATTTTCAAATTTCGAGTAGCGGTGTAGGAGTTATGACGGTAACAAATAGGGATACCAAAATTAAATAACTCCAACAAACTTATTCAGTTTTTCAGCAAGTCTGACCTTATCTGACTGTCCATTTCAACTTCCAAGAAGTAGCAGGTTATTACAAAGTGTGGTGATTCTTAGGTTCTTACCGAGAACCTTAATTTAATACTTTTTTAAGTTATCAATTTCTTGTAATGTATAGTTATGTAATAGCTGTAGACAAAGAAGATAATTAGAGTAGAAGACAATACATCTATCGTACAGGGTTCGTCCATTTTGTGTAAGTTCTCAGTTGAAATGAGAATTTACTTTGTTCAACTATTGGGTGATTGTCAACCTTGTGTTGTTTAATTGCTGCTTATGATACATTAAATTGTTCAATTGTCTTCTAAATTACTAGCTTAATTCAGATCATGGGATGTCAAAAATTCAAATAAGAATTGTAAAGCTCAAGCAATGCCAAACATCATTCACAAGACAGCAGATTTTTATGGACGACTTTCTCATTTGTGATATACCAATTGCCCTTTTTAAATTATTTCTGCGCAGCTTCTCCAAAACCTTTGTTTATTGTAGCAAGCAATGGATGTTTCTTCTTGATGCATTTTCAGAAATATATCTTGGGGGTCCCAATAGGAAGGGCATAGATTTAAGAGCATGTAGTTTTATTATTTTAGTTAAATAGAATGTTTATTATCAATATGTTCCACGGTCTTCAATTTGAGTGTACTATATGCATTTGGATTGACTGAGATCTATGGTAAGCTATAAAATATCAATCTTAATATAATTGAATTTGAACTTGTGTAGTTTTCCGTATATACTAAAAAGTAAATGAAGTTCTGGAAGTGGTGGTTTCTTTTTTCTATGTTATCTAAGAAACTGTTTCCTTTGATTTCCCAGGTTTGGAATGGTTCTCCTTTGCGTATGGTGTGGTGGACTACTGAGAATCAACTACTGAAGTTTTTGGGAGATTGATTGTATTATATGTGTTAATAGTGATTCATTATCATTCTTCTACAAAATGATAGGATGTTTTTTGATTTTTGGAAGCTCATGGGTGCAGTTGCTGATATTTTGGAAATGTTTTAAATTTTTTATCATTAGTTCTCTTTTGCTTTTGCTTTTTGTTTTTTATTGTATATTGGTTGAGTTCCATTCAATAAGCAAAGTAGTTCTTTGAAATAAACTGTAAATGGAATGAAGTAGGACTATGCTAGAAAAACTAATAGTATTAACTTTCCATCAAAAGCAATAAAAAGAGATCTAAATAGACCTTCCTTATGGTCCCAATGCCTGACAAATCTTTGAAGAGTAGATTCCCTCTATCATCATTATTACAAATGTGTAGACATTAATTCCAATAAGTTTAAAATTACAGGCTTCCACAAATATCATAATAACCGAGCACGAGAATCAAAGTTAAAACTGGTTAACAGATGTGACTGACAGCCGCCTACAAAAACTTGTAGACAATACTGAGCAAGATATATAACCAAATTAGCAGAAATCAAGTTTCCAATTATAGCTTCCACATCACAAGGTGAGCATCCTCTTCTGGAGAGCAGTGCTTATGGAAGTAAAAAAGGTTTACTCAATACTTTCCATGTTGATGTGATTCTCCGTCCATTTTTCCCAGTTTTTCAGCAAACTCATTACAGCTGCAAAGATATGTTCATCCCTCTTCATTAGCTCGATTACTATCACAAACCAGAAGCTCCAAATTATCCATGTGTTTTTCCAAACTTCCCGACGACCAACATCTACATTGGTGCTTTAATGGCTGCTAGCACCTTTTTATTCTGAATTTCCAATATTTCTAGGACGGAAGTTTCAAAACCAAGGAGTGCATCTCTAACTCACATTAAAATGAAGTTCTATAGCCACCTTGAAAGGTTATTGCATTGCCAAGTGCAAAATATCCAGAGATGTTCAAACTTCGATGATTATGAAACTTCCATGGTCTCTGGCAGAGCCAGTGTTGTCAACCACAAACTTCTTCACAATGTTTAAGGGACAGGCATGGGAATGGTATGTTGTCTCCTTGTTAGTAATAGCAATGTTAATCACATGCTGCTTCATTTCCATTTGAAATATTTGATCACATGGGTAGCGAGCAACCCTTTTTATTGGCCATGAAATCGAAATTAAAATATGGATTATAGTACCTGTTATTCTCTCTGTATTAAATAATGTCTTGATTTACATTGCTCAAAATTCAAATCACTCGTTAAATAGCAATGCTCCAAATAAAACACCTCAGGAGGGGTTGAATCTATACAAAGTTGGCAGGGGTGTCCAAGAGAGGTTCGACTCACAGTAATGTCATGAGATGTTTTTCATCTACACGTCTTCAACCCACTGAGGAAATAACGTGACCCTTAACAACCCATAAAGAATTTTAAATACAGTTTTATTTATTTAGGGCATTGTGACCTTACCTTATAAACATCTTACATGGACACAAACGATAAATGTATATTGCTTGTTGTCACGGTTGGAGATTTATTGCACTACATGTATGGAAGATACATCAGAGAGAGGAAGGGAGTGAGTTTTATAAACATCTTACATGAACCCCAAAGATAAATGTATATTGCTTGTTGTCACGGTTGGAGAACCATATATATATATATGGAGAGTGTTTTATGAATACATTTCTGATATATTCAAACCACATTCAACCTAATTCACCTTGTTACAAGTGAATCTAATTCACTTTGTCCTTAGTGTGGCTGTCTGAATTGCTATTGTTTTGATTAGATAGGCATCGTAAGGGCCGAGCCTGTGTGACCGTTTGAATGGCTAATTGTTGATACAATGTTGCTGACCAAATGGCCAAATCATTCAATGTGATAAGCAATCTCATAACAATTGTTTAGTGTCTACCTTTCATGAGTGGGTTTATGAGAACACCCTATGAGATTTTGGAGTCTAATATTAAGACAAGGTAGCTGAAAACTTTTAAAAGGTTATTTAATTTATTTTTAAAATTATAATAAAGATGAATATTTTGGTATTTATTGTGTAGGTTTCAGTTATAGAATTATTAATATCTTTGATTGTAAAATTAGGAATATTTATCCTTTTAAATTTATTAAAGCTTGAGTCAAATTTCATATTTTTCAAAATATATTCTAAACAAACAAACAATCAATCTCTAATTTTTAAATGTTAATTAGTGACAAAAACTATAACAATACTTAAATTTATATAAACAAATATTCTAATTTATAATAGATATAGTTTAAAATTTGTATAAACATATTGTTTACAATCTTAATGATCTTTATAAAGTAATACAATTTTTTTTTCTAAGATAAGTGATTATCCCGTGTCCCAAAATCTATTGTCAAACATAAAACACATGAAATGTTAGTAAATGTTGAAATATATTGTTTAAATGTTTTTGTGAATGCTAATTAATTTTCGAGACTTAACTTTATTATCAACTTTATTGTTTTTTAAATTAAGATGCAACCTTAATTGTCATTAAAAATTTAAAGATGAAGAATTATTGATTTGGATATTTTGTGTAGGTTTTGAATCTATTTAAAAAAATTTTAATTAGAAGTAAATTGTGAATCTATATATGTAACCTTTAATAACTTATTTTCATAATAATCAACTTTCTAAAAAGTGATATTTATATTGTCAGATATAATTTTTAATATAGAAAGAATAAAATTATAATTTTGTAAAATATAGGTCTTTAACACTTTATATATATATATAAAGTCTTTGGTAAACTTTTTAACATGGTTGGTGACATTGGCATGACATGCCCTCTGACTCCACTTGCACCTATGAATTGGCGAGACCACAAATGAGGGACTAATCTCTATTTGGACGAAGGCATACATCATTATGCATAAATTTTTCTAATGCAAAATTAACTTATTTTGTTTTTGATTAATTAAGCACCTGAACAAGGGGGCTGACCCTTACAAAGCCACAACCAAGAGGCTGTCAAGAAAACAACACATCAACAAAGGTGATGGTAGTATGAAATCAATGCCACAAATGACACACTTCCAACAAAGTAACAAGAGTGTCAATAGGAGAAAACTAGGCCATAGTTGGCCACTTACAATGCAAATGCCAAAAGAAGCCACTATCAACACACTACTAGCAACCTAGAGAGTGGAGTACATTGGATAACAAAGTGGTGTGAAAACCATCCCGAGACAAAAATCGTACCTCATCGACTAAAACTCCACCTCCCCCTTGCAAAATCCTTTCCACCTCAATATAAAAGGAGCCCACCTCCATAGGAGCAAGAAAGGAAGAGAACAATTAGAGGGAGAGAACACCACCATTCCTTTCCACATCCAAAATGTCAAAAAAAGTTGAAGCCCACTAAAGAGTTACCATCCTCCATGTTCATGAAGCATGTCTCCACCTCCATAGAAGACATAACCATCTCTATAGGAATTGTGAAAGAGGAAGAAGCAACCAAAATGTGCCAAGTCCTTGTAAACGCCATCATGACAATCCCAAAACTAGCTACTAACTTTAACCAAAAACCATAGACCACATCGGGACCTTGAAAACTTCTAGCAAACAACTGGCCATAAAAGAAAGCAAGCCACTATCCAGATCGACTAAAATGGATAGTCCCAACGATAAAACAAAAGTAGGACCAAAATAGCTGACAACTTCCATCACAATGCAAACCAAAACCACCAATCTTAATACTGACATCCAAAAGACTAAATGCTTGTCCACTAAAGCCACCTTCGCTTGAAGTAACTTCAACATGAATGGTCTCATCTTGTATTTTTACTATACACAACAACTAAGGCATAGCCAACCACACTCGACATGAAAAGGCAAGCCTCCACTTCATTAGGAACTCGGAACTAGAATCCATCTCCATAAACCAACATCACCACGAATCGGGGAAAGAAGGGAACCTAACCCCCAGCTTTACCACAACACATAATACTCTTTTTTTCAACCTCCTCAACACTATCTATAAGCTGTGAGGTAAAGGAAGCCCCAACCACAAGGCTTCCCAACGAAAGACCTCTTCCACTCTCCAACAGACTGAAGAGTCATTACATCTATGTTCACACCATAACAGAAAGGAGTCACCCAAACAAGGGGAAATCCATATCCACACAACAAGGACAGAGCCACTAACTGAAAAAATACCAAGGCCAACTCGAAATAAGGATTTAAATTAGTTTTGTTGAAATAATGATATTTTAAAGTTTTTTTAATATATTTTTTATAATTTTAGATGAAAAAAATTGATTACACAATTAAATCCAAAAGCTTTATAGACAAAAGAATGAATAATAGTCAAAATTATTCCTTTTGGAAATCTTGTTACAATACATAACTTTTAAATGGATTCATTTGACCTTACAAAATGTAAATAAAGATTGGGGTTTTGTCAACATTTTGATAGGTATGAAGAAGACTCAATTGCGATTATGATTGAAGACTAGAGAGGGTTACATTCAAGAGGGTTTGATCTAAAGTTCAATTAAAATGGAACTTCTTAAGACTTAAATATTTATGTTTTGCAATATATATTTGATTGTAAGCAAAATCAGAATGTCCCAAATTTGAAACTCATTATTGTGGGATTATAGGTTCATTTCTACTTGTGTTATGATCCACCCCTTGTTGTATAAAAATGTGTTGGGTTTTCTTCGAAATATTAGACTATTTGCTTTAGATTTTTTCAATTGAAATGAGGATGAAATTAATTTCAAATTTTTAATAATCATAAGCTTATTGATAATTTATTGTTATTTTTCTCTAACAAACACATTGGGTCCATTTTAAAAAAAGGCTAACTATTGAACACGACTAAGAATAGATTCCGATTCTTTGGATTTATTATAGATCAAGGAGCCATTCTTGTTCTTTAAATTCTTTAGTTTTTAAATTTAAATATAATTTGTCGCTTGAGGATAACAATTCCAACCTTAAATAGCTTATTTGTAACAAATACCCTAATCAAATAAATCCTTGAATAACTTTTGTGCTTTTGAATGTCAATATTTTTAACTTCAACCTATTCATTATTTTGCATGATCTACATTAATTCCAAACTATCAAAGTATTTTATATATTAAATGTGTTTATGCTAGAGCATGAGCTTTTGGATTCGATTGTGTGGATTTTGTTAGCATCAATGTTTTGGATCATACTCAATGGTCCATCATCAAGATGAAGGTGAGTTGTAGAAAGAGATTGAAGAAAATTGCAGAAGATATTTTGTTTGAATAGTATTAGCATTCATCAACATATTGAGCTTGATGTATAATCTTATGATATTGAAAATTATGCTTTAGATCAATATTATTTCCTAATCATTATTGTTGTAATAAATGTTGAATCCTCTTGAGGCTTGACCGAGACAAGTCCACGTACAAGACAAAATACCATTCCCCACCTGTAATGTGCAGGGTTTTATATATCCAGAGTCAAAGTATTGCAAATCTAAAGTAGGCGAACTAAGACAAGAAGATTCAACTCATGGAAAGTGATTGGGACATTGGCAATTGACTTTAATGTCTACGATTAGAAATTTAGTTTGACATTTTTTTAGAATTTTTTAGGGGAAACATTAGAGTGACATTTTGGTGTTGGATTTGTAGATAATATCAAGTCCTAACATTTAGTTTGAATTTTAGTGATAGGTTCTTTGACCATACTTCCCATATTTGTGTTCATCATTGTTTTATTAGAATTGTAGCTATTTGTTTATGTTGATTAGTAATAAATTTCATGTATTTTACCTAGTCATTTTTGTATCTAATCAATTCATATCAATCAATAATAAAAAGGAGAAGACATCATTCCAAATCACTTTGCATCCAACTCTCACCTATCTCAATCAGTTTGAAATTGAATCAAGTGAATATCTCCCCTAATGAATGGTTGATGGGAGTGGGTTGATCTCCATTTGACATGATTAGATCACCTACCCCATTTCATTTCATTTCATTTTGGTGAAACCAATGTTTCTTACTCTTACATATTTTAGAGAAGTTTTTAGATCTAATTTTTCACTATAGAATTTACAAGATCTAATTGGTTTGAAATATTGAACATGATCACATTGTTTATTAGCTATATTTATCAAAACCACATGTTAGGTGACGTCTTCCTCTACTTCATATTTCTTGCATTTATTTATTGTATTTTAATATTTTGTATCGTAATGATTTTAAAGATGTTTCCTACATTCACTCCTTTTTTAAAGCTTTAACACATACTTTATATTCCTATATGATTCTATTCTTGCATATGAATTGATTGCTTGACTTACATTACAAATTTAGTGTATGTTTTAGTTGTGACCTTTGATAATCTTTCTAGGGATGATTTTGTGATGAATAACTCTTGTGCCTCTCCTAAAGTACTCCTTAATCATGAGGAAAAAATTAATTCTCCTATCAATGATCTCTTTAATGGAGATGAAGCATTGGGAGAAATGATGAATCCTCTTCTTATAGGGTTACTTTGGTGAAGAGGGACAAGAATCAAATTTTAACACATTTATCACCTTAGAACCTTCATATCTTCCTAGAGTTTACTATGGAAACCAAATACAAGATGGTGTTATGGATTTCCTTTATGATCTTACCCAATATAACATTGAGTAAGGATGAAACTCTAGATAATGAGATCCCTTCTTTTAAAAATTATATTTTTTAAGTCAATATATGTAATGATGAAGATGTGCATCCTCCTACAAGGATCCCTCTTTCTTCTTGTATCCACCGTTTTGACCCTTCAAATTATACTTCCGCGACAAATTTTAACAAGGTCTATGATGAAAGTATTTCTCCTTCACATTTACAAATAAATTAAAAGCTTGGTTTTGATATCATTTCTAAACAAGGTTATAGTAGAAAAGGTCATAGAAAGATGAAACACGGAATCAAAGTCCCTATAGAGCCTCCTTCCTTACCTATGCTTGTATAAAAGCCTAATCCTCCTATCCATTTGGACACTCACTTAGATCTTCAAAACATAATATTTTATAAACTTAAACATGATAAAACATTAATTTTTCTTTCGTAAGATATATAAATAGTGATAATAAAAATAATGGTTATACATTTTGTCTCTTTCATTGTAGTTATTATTGCTCTCTTGACAATTGTAGAGTATTTAGAGTATTTGTTTAATATCTACATGATAGAACTCATATCATATTACATGTGATTTAATTGAATTTTTAATTCAACATGCATTAATCACGCCTTGGCAACCCTATTATGTTGCTGCTAACTTTGTGACACTACTGTTGAGCCTCATTTTCACACGATGTATTAGTAGGGATATGAGATTCAAATCTCTCTCTTGAAAGAATAACGAAAGTCACTTCCAAGGTTCTCTATGGTCAGGTCACAACCGCGCTGAAGTTCAGTTGAAGATTATGTGATTACACAAGGAGGCCTTTACTGGTTCAAAAATGTCGAGGCTGAAAACAAGTGACTTCACAACTTTTTTTTTGATTTTTTGGGTTTATGAATACTAAAATTTGCATGCAACAAAGATTTTTACTAATTTAACTTCAATGCTAACAACTAAACTCTAACCACAAATTTCTCAAAAAAAGGGCAAAAGATTAGGGTAACAAGAATTTCAAAGAAAATTACTGAAAATAAAGCCTAACAGACATAAACTAGAAAAATTGTAACTTGCATACAAAATAATGGATTTGATCAAGGAAGCCCACAATAACATAAATTAGATAACTCACAATTCACATTATGCAGATGCAATCTTCAAGGAAATTAAAAAAATAATGATTTCTCAAAATTCATCAAAATCACAAAGCCATACGAAACATGCACACATGAGAGACATATTCTTCCTCAAGCACAAAGTAATTAGATCATCACCATTAATTCACCACAAGTAGAAGAAACCGCATCTAACACCAACTATCTCAATCACAAGAAATTTAACAACAAAACACACATTTGGCTCTTGAACTTGAAAATAAAATTCTCAAATTGACAAAGATGGCATAAAAATCACACCACGATTGAAACACCCAATGTAATTGTATTCTATTGTGAAATTTAGACCCCTATTACAATACCATGATGAGTTTATATAGATTTTACAACTCAAAATTGTGAATCCCATAGATAGGGTTTTTGGACATCTATTTTGGGTGAAATAAAATTATAACTCTACTTTAACTATGAAAAAAACTCCTAAATCGGTTCCTGCAGCTGCTTAGAGACAATGACATTGTCATTTCCAAAAGGGACATTGCGTATGGATTCATTGTAGAAAAGGAACCCATTGATCCAAAGCCTACCTCTATGGTGATTCCAGCTGATGGACGCTCTACTGTTCCTCCTACCAGTATTCTTGCTGATCCAAAGTGCCGAGTGCTTGAGGGAGATAACTATCTGAGATGGTTTGATGGAAATTGTGGCTGGTTGGCCTGGATGAATAAAGATGGCCTGTGATCCTTTTGATTTTATGTCTTATGTATACACGTTTGTACACGCGCTCTTGTTGGACATTTTTTTTTGAGTTGTATAAATGTTAGTGGGGATGAGTGTGGTATAGTCCTCTCCCCCGAACTGGCGTAAGGGCCCTTTTTTGGTATTTTGTAACCGTTTTCTCATTATATTTAATAGAAAAAAAAAAAAAACTCCTAAATCATTCTACTAAATACTAACTTTAATTTCCAATGATTACAAGTCAAAAGGAATGCATTTTCAAAGCAAAAATATGCCCTAAAATTTTGGTCTATTTAGAGTTTGACTACTGCAAACTTCTGGACATCTCTAATCAGATTTCTTCGCCACTTGAATGCATGAAGATGCATGAAAAAAATTATCTATGTATGGTTCAATCGAGCTATGCCATGTGAAAACTAGAAACAAGCTCCCCAAAGAAGATTGAACCCCAGAATTTTAGCTTTTCATGCAAAAACAAGATTTGACATTTTTCTTTCTCTCCTTTTTCTCTTTCTCTAAATGAGACTATTATTGAGTAAATAAATCAAAGAATTGAAAGAGTATGAATGCAAAAATAAAATCAATTTTGCGGCAACTCATCAAGGAAGGCTTTGAATTTTTTTTCAATGGCAACATTTACTTCATTAAAATCGAGCAAATTCATAAAATTGAGGTGAGTTTGCTGATTGTTTCAGAAGCTCTTTAATTGGGTCCCAACTCTCTGGATGTGTTCAATCTCCTCCATGACCTCTCTCATTCTCTCCTTTGCTGTATACATCCATTCAAGGTATTCTTTAACATTTATACTAGCCAATGTCTATTGGAACTACTACATAATATTGTTGATGGGGTATGTATTTTCTTTGTTTCATCTTGGTACAACTCACAATCTAGAAAATCAATGAAATCTTCTTCCTTGCGTACCCAGGGTTTCACCGCTTCCCTCTTGGCCTCAATAACTTTTCGCCTTTTGTTATACTCCTTAACTACGAGCTTTATTTCTATGATCTAGTTTTCTAATTTATCAACCTCTCCTTCTTCAAATGCCCTTGCCTCAATAAATTTCTCAACTCCTCGCTTATTCATTTTTCTTGACTCACTCAAAATGTTGCCCCATATCTCCACATTTATTTTAATGCTTCCTTCCCCTTATCAGAAGCTCTTTAATTGGGTCCCAACTCTCTGGATGTGTTCAATCTCCTCCATGACCTCTCTCATTCTCTCCTTTGCTATATACATCCATTCAAGGTGTTCTTTAGCATTTATACTAGCCAATGTCTATTGGAACTACTGCATAATATTGTTTATGGGGTATGTATTTTCTTTGTTTTCATCTTGGTACAACTCACAATCTAGAAAATCAATGAAATCTTCTTCCTTGCATACCCAGGGTATCACCGCTTCCCTCTTGGCCTCAATAACTTCTCGCCTTTTGTTATACTCCTTCACTATGAGCTTTATTTCTCTGATCTAGTTTTCTAATTTATCAACCTCTCCTTCCTCAAATGCCCCTGCCTCAATAAATTTCTCAACTCCTTGCTTATTCATTTTCCTCAACTCACTCAAAATGTTGCCCCATATCTCCACATTTATTTTAATGCTTCCTTCCCCTTATATGATCATGTATTTTAGGGTAGTAACCTCCTTGAAAATGCTATGAAAATGGGTCAAAATAATTTCAAGAGTCTATTTGGTGGATTCCTCTAACTCTTGTTTCCCTTAATGCAAGCCTTTAAAAATGGGTTTGTCCGTGAGGGGGCTACTTTCTTCTCTAATGTAGCTTGTGTTGGATTAATAATGGAAAGTTGACTACTGAGAGGGGAGGGGTGAATCAGTGCTCCAAAAAGTTTTATCAACCTTTGTTAACTTTATTTGTATTACTGTCATATATTCTGATCATTTACCGAATTGAAAACTTTGCATGTAACATCATAAAACATAGAAATCAAAACATGAATCATAACTCATAACAAAATTATTTTTGGTCTCATAGAAACCCTTGGTTAGAGGGAAAAACTACGGTGGAGATGGTACCCACAATCCTTCACTACTGGAGTAAAAAGGGTGCTTAGTTAGAGCTACAATGTTTAGCTACTTTTGATAGCTTACCCTGTTAGGAGTAAAAAAAGACTTATGCACTCTGCCTTGTTAAATGATTTTACAATCTCTAATCTAAGAGATGTACACTGTTAAAGGCTTTACAAAATAAGACCTATTAGGGCCTACCCAATAGTGGGATTTTACAATTCTAAATACAATACAAATAAGTACTAAATATGTCTATAATAATGCATCAACAAATGTTGTTCAGACTGACTGTGCTCAATAACATGTTTACCTCATTCTGTACTCAATAACCTCAAATCTGATTCACCTTCTCAGTTCTACTCTAACTTCTCTGTACTCGGTAGCTTATCTACATTTCATCACCATCACATTTGTTTTGCATCCTTTACATCATTCTCTGTCCCCTCCTCTATTATCTGATCTTCATACTCTATCCTTTATATAATTGATCTAGAAGCGGTGGAAATGTTCTAGTTTCTTCTCCTTAAACAGGGGTAGCTTTGATTTCATTTCCAATTTATTTATTCCTTTCATTTCCATTGGTGAATCTTACCTTGTAATCATGCACAATCATATTTTTAGATTCCCAATATTTTACCAAATGATCTTCTTGAAATCAGCAAAACATTTTTTGCTCGGTGTCTAGATTCAATGTATTTTCCATAATCTATTATGTCAGACTGTGTTACCTGGTAACAAATTTTTTTCTTTCTCAGTAACATGTGCTCTCATCTTGGTAACTACCATGAACTACTCAGTGCCTGTCTTTCTCTTCTCAGTGCCTGCCATTCATTTTCCTTTACCAACTTCTTTGTTTTCTTTACGAACCAAGTCCTATGACTCCTTTTACCAACTGAATTTTACTCTGTAATATGACTTTGAAAATACCAATGACAACAAAATAACTCTTTAGGAGTATCAATCTCCCCTTTGACATTAGTTTGGCATCTTTGTTAAAAACTCAAAGTCATTCAAAATTTTGTCCTTAGTCAAAATTTGCTCAAATTTGTGACCATGTATAAACTGTAAACACTGTATAAACTTGTGAATAATAACCCCATAACTCCTTGTGTGATAATACTTCCTACATATATCTTCCTTATATTGTATAGTAATACCTATACATATATAACCCCTTTTTTTGACAAATATGCCAAAAAAAAATTACTTACTTTGATCAGGTGGATGTAGCTTGTCAAAAATATGTTTATACATCTTCTTTGCATCATCCAATGATGTCTCCCATGATTCCTTCAATGTTTTTAGTACAACAATTTGTTCACCAATATCTGTTGCTAATCCAATCATTCTATCCATTGCACTAATATGGAGGGTATTGACTAAGTCCTTGGCCTTTTGTATATGCTTCTGTAGTGATTCAACTTGGGGAATCAAAAGTTCTTGCAGCTCAAGAAGTTCCATTCTTATCTTTCCTTCTTCTCTTCTAATTTCATACTGCATTCCCATCAGATATTTTAGCTTCGAATAGTAAGTTTGAAGTGATCCAGGATCAGTTGTAACATTCATTAGCTGCTTGGTCAACTCTTTCTCAAAAGAATCATCCTTCTTTATAATCTCCTCAGTGAAATTTGATATTAAAAAAATCTTATGAAATAATGAAATAATATCATGCAACTTATTTTCCAAGTCTGTGATCAACTCAGAAAGTGTTACCTTGTTCAATGCAACATTCTTCAGTATATCCTCAATTATTTTATCTTCCATTTTCTTCTCATGAACTCTCATTAGGTACTCGGTGGTTTCTATACCAGGTTCTTTAACTTGATTCACCAAATCCTCCAGTTGATTGAGTAGACTACCCTTCTCATTGACACAATTTCCTGTAGTATATCCTTGACACTTTCTAGCACATCAATCTTTTGTTTCTTTTCCAACATTTTATATTGGGATTCTTTCATCTTTAGTAGATCTCCGAATTCAGATAATTCCTTTGGACTAAGTGAAGAGATGTCTACCTTAGGTATTATAATCCATTAGCTCAAGTCAACTTTAGTTTTCTCATGTTTTTTTTTTCTTGTCTCCTTTTCAACCTGAATGCTTTCACCAATAGAAAATTTAGGGGAATGTGATGCCTTCATCGCATCATATGTAGTCTCAGTTGTAATATCTTGTAATCTTTCTTCTATCTTTCTCTTCTTTCTTATCTTCCTATTTCTTCTATTTTCTTTCTTGTTTTCCTCTTTCCTTTCTTCTTGTTTTTCCTCTTTCCTTTCTTCTTATTTTTCCTCTTCGTTCTCTTTTTATTAGTCTTCTTTCTTCTCCTTTTTTTTTTCTTTTTGCTATTGCTATCCTGTAGTCTCGGTAGAGGTAACTTGCTCAGTATTCTATTATGTGTTTGTCTTGGTTTCCTTAGGTTCCTCAGTTACTTTCTATTCAGTCTCCTTTTGCTGTTCGATGGACTTATCCTCTGCATCTGTAGGAATTTCTTTAGCAACTTTAGAAATAACTTCATGAATCTCATAATAATCATTTACTTGTTGTAAAACTAGATCTTCATCCATCAACTTAGCAGTAACAGTATCATCAATATCCATGTATTTGGTGTCCTTCTTCTTGGTATCCATCACATCTTCATCTTGTCTTATTTCTTATGCTGGATCTTTATCCGTTATGTCTTTAATTATCACCTCATCTTTGTCTTGTGTTGAGTCAATAGGATCAATCTTACCTTGTTGTACCTTAGTCTCAGTGGACTGGTCTGGAAATAATATTTTTCTCCATGTTTCATTAGTCTCTTTTTGTACTTCTTCCAATTCTCCGACCATGATCCTTAAAGATATTCCTTTGACAAGAAATTTGCTAGAATGATTTTTTAGTGCTTCCTCAATCTCGGGTATTGAAAAATAGGGTACATTTAGTACCAGTGATCTTTCCCTCATTTGCTTCTTGGATGAAAAATCATACTTCCATCTTGAATCAATTTTCTTATAGAGACCATCAAGTAGTCGGTTGACAATTTCAACAGGTATTGTCCTGCATTTGTGTAATGTGAAAACAACTGCATCCTCTATCTTTAATTTTTCTTCATCACTCCTCGTATCATACTTAACATATTTAATTCCTCCAAACCCTCCATACTTCTTAATATTCTCTATAAATTCATCTAAACTTTTTAATTTTGAGGGCTAGTTCTGCACAACTTTAAATGTACTCAAATATTCAGACTCAGTTTCACTATTCTCTTACAATTTTAGTTTTCTTCTCAGTTTGGTAGATGTTTTCTTTTCCCTTGCATTTTTTTTCAGTTTCCGTTTCTCAGGCTTAGGTTTCGTTGGTGTAGTTGTAGACCTTATTAGTGTTCTTGTTTCCTTGGGGCTTGGTGATTGCTTTTCCAATTTTGGTTTCTTGCCGTTATTTTCAAATGGTCTTGCGTTATCTTCTTCAATACTAACTCCAATATTTTCTAATAGATTAGTAATCATTCTTCTTGTTTTCCTTTAAGCCTTAGGTATCAAGATACCTAATTTTATCTTCTCCTTGAATTCCTCATAAGTTCCATACTGATTTTCTCTCTTATCCACAAGTTCAGCTAGTAGGGATTCAATTTTTTGTGATGCTGTATCAATATCAATCTCATAGCCCATCGGCTGTAGCCAAATAGTCCTTGGCTCAACAACTTTCACAATACATGTGTCGGTGTCAATCTCAAAACATATATTATCTCGGTGATCTTCCATTAATTGAGGTGGAATGCTGAATTTATTATACATCCTTGTTTAAAATTTGGTAAAATAATCATTCATCACAATATCAAAGTTATCTCCTAAGCTCTTGATATACTCATTAATTTGATAGATAAATTTTTTCTCCACATTCCAGATCACATTACCGATATATGGAAAGAATTTTGGAAGTAGATACATACCAACAAATAACCAAAATTCAATGTGTTGGTCTTGGCTTTTCAAATTGTATTCATGTTGTCATCGAATTGCTTCAACAAGATTTCATACAGATAAATCTTCATGTCCTTAAAAATTTTGTATCCTATGTCCACAACTATACATGGTACACTATCCACTTGAGAAGATTGGAAGATTCAGTATGATATGATATTGCATGGGAATTTGAGTTTAGGATCTTCCACAATAGATAACTTAAGACCTCTTTCATCCCATTTGGAATTTGTCAATTCACATAGCTTGTTCTTGTCGGTCTGCTTGTTTTCCTTTAGTCTTTCACTGATTAGGTATCCAGTCACGATGTGTAGAACATCCTTAGTGATTTTGACTAGTTCATCTAGCCACATAAAATGATCTTGTACTTGACTCAATATGATTGTCATCCACCCAGTCTTGAATACACTCAGAATATGCAGTGCATGCATTAAACCCTTAGCCTCCAAGTAGATGTGTTCATCCTTCAACTTCCCATTTTCGCACAAACTCTAGAAAGATATATCAATGTCCGCTTGACAAATTTCCTCAATTTTTTAGTGGATAAAAGGATGGATGTCTTTGATCAAAATGACTCTTGGTGGAATAGATGACATAGCTCCCATTTTGTCTAGTTCAACGAATTTCACAGGAGGAAGCTTGTATTTAGGGTTGACATGATGAATCTTCTCAACAACAACATGATTTTGTACCTTAGGTTCCATTGATTTAGATGAATCACCACTTGATTGAAGTAGGGTTTCATGTGAAACAAATCGGTCGTGCTTCCACAACTAGGGAACACACCAGAAATCACTCAAATATGCTCAATAGTGCTTAGATATGTTTATAATTACCTCAAAAATTGCTCAAATTCTCCTCAAATGCTCTTTGAAAATGTTAGGTGAAAATGACTAACAAAAGAGTCTATTTATACTTTTTCCCTGATTAGGGTTTCCAATGGCTAGAAAAGTAGCAATAAACATTGTCATCGACTCGCCTTTTCAAATTATACTTTCTTTTAGCGAATGAAACAAAATAACATTGTCTTTCACCGATCAAACATGAAATATTAACTTCAGAATATATATGGATCTTTGCACAAATGCTAGGAACCAATTTATGATTGAAATTTGACTCACAGTTCCTACTCATACCTTTTACCAATTAGGTGAAGATAGGTGCACCTGATCCAGAGGATGTGGTGCCATCGACTGTTCCAAATGATGTTCCATCATTTAGAGACTTCCTTCTCCATATTTTATTCATTTGGTTTCTTATTTCTTCAACATTCATTTGTGTTGTGTCATTTGTCTTTTCCTCGGTTGGAGATTTTCCTCAGTACCTGCAATCTTTGGCTAGGTGACCTACCTTGTGATAGTGGAAACATGCCATTCCAGGTGTTCTCCATGATCTTCTATTATTTCTACCATGCATTAATATGCAATTTTTTGCAATGTGTCCAAATCTTCCACATGCTGTACATGAAATTATTGTGTTGTAGTCCCATGTTATTGCTGAGTCTTGTTGGTTGTTTGATGTATTGCATCGGTTAGGTACCCTTTTGAAATTCTTTCTTTGTGACTGTAGACACCTAAAAATCCTTTAGAACACAAAAGTATTTTTTATTTTCCAAAAACCCCTGATGACATCATCATTTGTTAATTAATTAATTTATTTTTATGCCCTTAAATCCTCCTATTTTAATTAAACATAATTTATTAAAGAATCCCTCCCCAAATCATTTAAATCAAGTTTGAGTGATTTCCCCCTATTTATTAATTATTAATTGATAAATTGACCAAAAATCCTTTAAATAAATAAAATATTTATTTAAATCCTAAAACCTTAGAAATCTTCTAGAAATCCCTAACCTCGTCTAGAATTTCCTATTCTCATTCTAAACCTAATTAAAAAGTGATTCCTACCCTTTTTAGCCTAAACCCTTCAAACTTTGACTTCGGGTCAAAACCCCTCATAAATGCTACTTACATCCTCATTAATGACTCTTCTTCTTCTTCTGAAAAAACCATAAAGAGGCACTTTCACGAAAACCTTTGTAACTTTTGCATACGAGCTCCATTTTTGACGATTCAAAAAGCACCGAAATGATAGTTTAGAGGTCTATCCAAATTTGTAGACAATTTACCAGATTCTATCCCAAAAATCAAGAAGAGTCAGCGGGATCATGAATTAATGATAAAAAATAGAATTAACACAGTTAATCCTAAGGTCTTAAAATGAACATTGTATGAACTCACACAACCTCATCATTTCAATTTGGGATTAAAATTAACAAAGTATAAAATTGAACAAGGAAAATCTTACACACTTTTTTTGGTGCTTAAAATGAACAACAACCAAGTGTTGAATGCCTAAGGGATAAAAGAAAATCAATGCAATAAAACACTTCATTTTAGTGCTTGAAATCAATCAAAAAAATCTTGAATGACTCTAAAGGATGAACCAAATCAAAATCAATTATTTCATTTATGTTTTAAATCACATTCAATCTTGAGTGAACAAAAGGAAATCAAAGGAAAATTAAAGAAAACTTCATTCTTTTAGTCTTAGAGAGCAAAAAAATGTTGAATGCTTTGACAATTTTTCATGCATAAAATCAATCTAGGAACCTATTTTTGGGGTTTAAAAACTGAATTTTAGAGCACCAAATCTTGAGTGAAGCTAAGAAATTGAATCAAATTGTAAAGAAAATTTTCATTTCAGCTCTAAAAGCAAAAGAACAAAATCTTGGATGACCTAAGGTTGGAAAACAAAGCATTTCAAAAGTTCAAATCAATTTCCTAAAAGCTACAACTCAATCTTGAATGCCAAGGTAAACCAACTTGCAAAATCTGTTTTAAAGATTTTTGTGTCTTCAAGGAAATGGACAAATCAAACTCATAAATACATGTGTCTTCAATCTTTCATTTCCAAAACTCACTAATCAATTTGGGAAAGAAAATCTTCTTGGTGTGTTTGTTAAAAAGTTTCCAATTTTGCAAAAGCCTTGTTAGCTAAATAATGTGGAAAAAGTTGGACTTGTACAAGTTCACCTATTTCACTTTTAGAGAAGCCTATCCAAAGAGAAAAAACACTTCCTCTTTGGAGAACGACTTCAAATAAGTACTTCCCCAGCCGATATAGAAATAAAGTGCTGGGCAAACTCTCGCTTCATCCCCTCAAGCTCGGGCAATGCGTGTTGATGGTAGCCCGAGGTAGGTGAATATTCCTACTATTTTGACATGGTCAACTAGGCTCTTAAGTGAGTCACACGCTTACAAACTGATTGGGAGGACTCCATGGATCAAACTAAAAACTTGATAAATCAGAAGCTACCCGATCTGACCTCAAAGGTATCAAAATATTTATGCAAGGACCGATCCCTATGGTTTCTGGGATCACCTTAAGACACTCACCATATGTATCGCTCTTTTGGGGTATCAAGTTGTGGGCAAAGATTATGATACTAGCCTTCCTTTAGGTAGTTCTATTTGAAGTATTTTTGAAGTTCAAACTCAGTGCAAACATCTGTCAGAATACACACTCTCTTCAAGAAAAATATCATTTTCAGTGGTCAATCATTGCTTGTATCCCACAAAGTTGCCTTGTCCTTTGTCAAGATTGCTTTTAGAGTGTCTTTGTTAAGTTTTTCCTTTGCTATTGGAGACATCAAACTGAGCAAAAACTTGAATCACAAGCTTTCAACATAAAACCTTGCAGAAAAATCTTTCAAAATCAGACACCAAAAGCCTTGATTTAAAAACAATTGCCAAGTCTTCTCAAAGCTATGTCTGATTTGATCCAACACAAGAAAGCAAAGATTCCCAACTCCTGAGTTTACCAAGAAAAGAAGATTGTAGAAAGAGATTTGAAAGATCATCAACCCATCCTAAAGGCAATCCAAGCAGAAGACAAGTATCAAGAGAAACTAGACAATGTGGGTTATAATGCCATAGTGAAGCAATTTGCAAACTAGTTCCAGGTTAATTAGTGCTATGTCAATCTAGAGAGAGAAGACTAGATTTTACCATCACATATCCATTCCCCTTTCAGAATCTCGCAATTCTATCTCGGCATCCCTTCATCCTAGCTAATCCTTAGTCTCAGCTTTGCATCACCATCCATCCTTAGTTGCATTCTTTATCATCTTCCTAGTTGCATCATAGGTTATCCATTTCAGCTACATCTAGGTCATCCTCTTAGAAAATATTCTTCTACTCATCCTTCATCATCCTTTCATTAGAAAAAATAGAATCAGAATCCCAAATCCTTGATCCAAATCCATCAGCCATCATCCAAAGTCAAGACCCACCATCCTTGCACCAAATCTAGTCATCCAAGTCCTAAACACTTAGTGTTCAAATCCTTTGAGTTTCTTCCAATCCTTATCCAAAATCAGAAATCTCCACCCTTTGACATAACATTGTCTAGGGAATCCTTACTTATCCTTGTAAGCCTCATCATCTCGAGCAAGAGATTGTCATGCATTGATAAGAATCATGTTAGCCGAAGATCATTAGTCTATCCTAGGTTGACAATCCTACCATTGATCCTACATGAGGAAGCAACAACTCATTTGACCATCACTTAGTAAATCTTCCACAATCCTCCACCAATCTTCCATCATCCTTGACCCAAATCTAAGCATCTCACCAATCTGTCATCTTCCTACCATCGTTCAGTTGTTCCAAATCCTTGCATCACATCATAGAAATCCACCATCCTTAGAGTTTCTTTAGATTTGCATTCATCATCTTTAGAGTTCTTAGAAACATCTTTCATCCACCCATCATTTGCATTTTCATCCTTAGATTTGCATTCCATGCCTCCCGAGATGAGATCCAGGAAGAGAAGGAATATGGATCCCAATCGGGCCACTAGCTTGTTGGATCCTAACAATCCTACCAGCATGATGGTAACCTACAATATTGAAAACCCACAAGTTGATAATATATAGGAAGACCCAAATGGACCACCCACTTCATTTTCCATGGAGACCTTTATGAATCATCCAGGGCATGCACAAATAGTGAGTGCACTTATTGATCAGAATCGGCATGCCATATTGGCCAACTTTTCATAGGAGGGTACTCCCATTCTACCACATCTCCAACCCCTCATACCCATCAAAGCCATCCAAATCCCAGCACAAGTCTACACCCCCATCATCCAACAAATCCTTGATTCGAACTTACACATATCTCAAGAAGCGTCATCCATCCCCCACTTCTTGCAAAGTAGTTTCATGATCCCCACCACACAAGCCATAACACAATCCACTCCATTTTCCATCATGGGAACACAATCATCTTCTATGGCATCTCAAGCCATTACCCAGGCCCAAAGCTTTTCACAAAACCAACCTCCACCTCCTACACAAGTCACCACACAAGCAGTTCCTCCACCATCCATGAGCCAAGAAACATCATCATTTCTAGGGGCAATGCAATCATTTCCTTCTTTTTCCCAACAAGCCATTGCCTCAGTATCATCATTTCCAGGGACAACACAATCGTTCCCCTTTCCTACTCAGAAAGCTTCTATGTCAGCATCACCCTTTCTATGGGGAACAAAAGCATCTCCTTCCACTTCCCAACCAGGATTTTTCCAAACATATATTGCACCTCCACCTTTCATCTCCAATACACAAACCCAACAATCATCCTTTACAATAGGGATTCCCTCAATGGGATCTCAGAATCCACCATCTACATCCCAAATCCCCACATCTGCATTCCCAACATCCTCTGCATCACAACTCCCACCACAAACTAGTTCTCATTGGGGCCTCACTCAAGAAGAAATGAAAGCCTTAGGAATACCAACCCACTCTCTCGCATCCATGCCTACAAACGAACAAGCCACCTTCCCCCAAGTAGCACAACAACAACTATCACAACCTCCGCCAACTTCATCCTTTCATACATATACCAACTATTTATGCACATCACCTATCACTTCTCAAATGGTTCCACCACCCCAATAAAAGAGTTCATCCCATCTCGAAAGCTAACTTTCCCAACCACCTCCTACTTCGAGCTTCCCAACATCTGTTCCACCCTTAATCAATTTAGGAATGCATCCATCCTACATCAACCAATCCCAAAGCCAAGTGCACCAAGACAAAGCCTACCAATAAACTATACCATTCCACCATCCTCCCCCACAACAATAGTACTTCCCAGTGCAACAACAATAGCATCCCATCATCCTGCAGTAACAACATGGATCGTCCTACCTATCACAAGAGCAACACCCCATCATCTCCCAACAAAAACATGCAGTTCCATATCCTCCACAAAAATACGCTCCCGCACCACAACAACAATATCCTCCCCATAAATCATCACCTCAAAATCCATTCCAATCTGCCTATCTTGCTAGACAATCTCCATATCCAACCCCACAATATCCACCACAACATCACCCTTATTCACCAGCACCACTAGATCCTTTCCAAATGGGAGTACCCATTCAAATGCCAATCAATGCTGAGTGGGAAGAAATGAAGAATGCTGTTAAGGAGCTCAAATTTGGCACAAAGAATAAGACCTTCAAGTTTGAAGAGGTGTGTCCTTATCCATTTGATTGATCGATCACAATAGTCCCTTTTCCTAAGCACTTTGAGACACCCAAATTTGATAAATATTGAGGGAAAGGAGACCCTGTAAACCATGTCAAAGAGTTCTATATGGCATGTCAAGAAGTGACCTACAATGAAAACTACCTTATGCACCTATTCTCCAAGAGCTTGGGAGGAACTGCTATTGAATGATTTTAAAAAAATACCTTATGGGACAATCTCAACCTTTGCCAAACTCTCTGAGAATTTCTTTGCCCAGTACACCCATAATGTTGAGAATGAGTTGTCTTTATTAGACCTTTGCAACTCAAAATAGAAAGGAGGAGAAAGCCTAGCCAACTATTTGTAATGATGATAGAACCTCACTACCAGGTTATCATACCAACCACCTGAGAAGCATCTAACCAAGATCTTTATTGATAACCTGCATCCTAAACTATCCCACTTCATGAGGATGAACTACATCAAAACTTACCAAGATATCAAAAGCAAGGGGCTAGATATCAAAGGAGGCCTCCTAGATGAAGGTACAATCTGATATCACAAGGATGATTCCCACAACAAATATAGCAATGACAAACCCCGTTACTAGAATCAAAACAAAAATGTTGTCATTGATGGATCCAAAGACACTAAGAATATCCAAATTGTTGTGGCTAGTCCTACACTGATGCTTGCATGTCAAAAATATCAAACTCAAATCAATTAGCAGCCTATGCAAACCTACCAAAAACAATCTCCCATCCATCAACAACCCATGTAGAACTATCAGCATCAAGCACATCAAGCAAATCAAGGTAATCCAACCTATCAGGCCAATGCCATATCAACATCTCCCAATTAGAATAGGCCTCAAGCCCAGACTCACCAAAAGAAAATATTCACACCTCTTGGTGAGCCTCTGGACATCATCTTTCATCGCATGGCTAAGGCCAATCTGATCATGTACCCTCCAACTCAACAATTTGATGATGCCACTCCCAATCCTAACTGGTACAAAGATCACGAGTACTATGATTATCATCATGTCAAAGGACACACTACCCTAAGGTGCATGAAGCTAAAGCATTACATCCAAGATCTCATTGACCGAAAGGAGATCCAAGTGGACACACTATCCCAAGCCTCACCTAATGCCAATTTGTAGATCTATCAAAATGTGTTCCCTTAGCACAATGCTGGGAAGAATCAGGCCAATGCTAATCCTCCACCCCAAAACCAAGGCAAAGGAAAGAAAGGAGATCATGCTGATCACAAAGACTATATGACTGCCTATATCAACTATGAAAAATTTGTTAGATGTATAACCCAAGTTGAACCCACAGTCAATGTCATCCACGTCAATGGAGTAGATAGTCAATGTGCTATTACTACCCGTAGATTCCAGATATCTATCGCCAATGCAAATCCAAGGCCAACACACAATGTACAATACAACCTTATAGAACATCTTGGGAATACAGTTGCCCAAATCTCCATCCTTGACCTTCTCTGCACTTCACCCATCCATCAAGAAATCATCAACCGAGCCCTCCATGAAGGACATGTCCCCACAGACATAAACACCATCCAGTTCAAGAACCTTGTAGGACATCTATTCACATCCTGTGCTTTATCCTTCAAGCCATCCGACATACCACCTATTGCACCTGACCATAATCTCCCTCTCCTTATCACCATTATGGTCAAAGATTTTTCTATTAAAAGGGTCATGTTAGATAATGGCTCAGCCCTAAATCTGTGCACTTTGAAATTCATTCAGAAGATAGGGTTCACGAAGGCCGATGTATCACATGAATTCATCACCATCAAGGCATATGATAACTTAGAGCATACCTCTAAAGGTGCCATTCTTTTTCCTATCAAGCTAGGCCCTGCAACTTAATACACCATCTGCCATGTTGTTAATCTTGATCTACCATTGAACATCCTCCTCGGTCGACCATGGGTCCATTCCATCAAGGTCGTACCATCTACTTACCATCAATGCATCAAACTTCCACATCAAGGTATTGAGGTTACCATCCATGCAGATCCCTAACCCTTCACATACTATCATGCGATGGAAGTATCATTTCCTCATTCCACTCATTGTCCTGGAACTGACATTGGCACTTCTATCACGAGGTCTTCCCGATCGCATAGCAATCTAGAGACTATTCTTGCCTCCACTCTCTCCTCCATCAAGATCAACAACTAGGGATATGGTGAATACTCCCTGAATGATGCATTTGTAGTAGGGGCCCTCCCACTTGATCCACATACACAAGGGTCCCCGAGTCACCAAAGAAAGCCTACTGAGGCAAAGCATGAAATCAAACAGATGGGACCATTTACTTTTTTTTCCCATGGAAACATAGAAAATCAAGAGATGGACCTTGACATCAATAGGTGGTTGTACAACGATCACCCACCACCTGACACTCAACTTCTTGGCTACTTCAAAGATAAATATCCACAATCACATACGTATGCCACAGAGCAATAGAAATACCAAGGCGATGGTCTAGGACCACAAGAAGGTGGAAGAAAAGACCCCATCACAACATCAAAGAATCCAAAGCATCAAGGTCTTGGATTTAATACCCTTCACTTGCGTACACAAGAGCCCAATACCATGACTGGGGGCATCAACATGACCAATGTTCCCTTCTTGAATAGCCAAGATGACCTCGTAGAGATCAAAGACATCCCTGAAGAGGAAGAAAAGAAATCATATGATGACATCTTCAACAATGGTGCCCTCCTAGATGCTCCTATCCTCCACCAACTTTCCATTAATGTCATAGAACTTATCCTCACCCATCCCAAAATCATAGATTGGGATCAACCAAGAATCACACACATCAATGAGTTCCAAAGCACACAAGCACTCCTAAGATTCATGGGAACATCAGGCCAACAAATAGATCAGTATCATGAATCAGTTAGTGTCTGCAAGCTCGACCCTAAAGGATATTTTAGGGGAGAGGCAAGCTCTAGTCGCAAAATTTAAATAGAAAAAGAAAAGAATGAGTCCTCATGTGAAAATCCCTCTGGGGCACATTCTGATTCCAAAAAAGAGAAAATAATGGTTGTATCTTCTGGTGAAAAACTCTTTGAGGTGCTAGAATATCGAGACTTGCCTCTTCCTCCCATCCAAGATTACAGACTTGAGAAGTCACCCATCATAATTGAGGAAACTAAACTAGTCAACTTGGGCACCGAAGAAGGCCCAAGAATCACCTACATTGTAGCATCTATAATAGAAGGTGAAGAAATGGGCTTCACTGCGCTTCTCAGAGAATTAGTTATAAATTTTGCATGGTCATATGCACACATGCTAGGGCTTGATCCAAAGCTTGTTGTGCACAATCTTGTAGTGGACCCCAACACCAAGCTAGTAAAGTAGAAGCTATGCAAAATGCATCCTAAAGTAGCCCTATTGGTGAAAGTAGAACTAGAAAAGCTCCTACAAGCCAAGATTATCAAAGCTATCGACTATTCAGATTGGATCTCCAATATGTTGCCTATTACCAAAACTTTAGGAGAGATAAGAATCTACACAGACTTCAGAAATTTGAATAAAGCATGTCCCAAGGATGATTTCCCACTACCCAATATAGACATGATCGTAGACCTTACAACGAGCTATGATATGTTGTCACTCATGGATAGCTTCTCCACGTACAATTAGATACAAATAGCAGAAGAAGACCAACACAAAATAGCATTCACTACACCATGGGGAACCTTCTACTACAACATGATGCCATTTGGGCTCAAGAATGGAGGAGCCACATATCAAAGAGAAATGACAACCATCTTCAACGATATGATCCAAAAAATCCTAGAAGACTATGTGAATGACATTCTTGTAAAATCTAATACATGAGGTGAACACCTAGACATCCTTGAAAGTGTATTCAATCATCTACATCATTATGGCCTGAAGCTGAATCCAAAGAAATGTGTCTTTGGTGTAACATTTGGAAACCTTCTAGGTTTCATTGTATCATGACATGACATAGAGATTGACCCCAAAAAGGTCAAAGCCATTACAAAAATGCCTCCTCCTAGAACACTCAAGTATCTCTGAAGCCTACAAGGAAATCTCCAATGAGTGTGACACTTCATATCACAGCTAGCAGACAAGTGCCAACCCTTTATGCATCTGCTCCACAAGGACACAAGCTTCAAATGGGATCATATTTGTCAGAGAAGCTTTGAGAAGTTAAATGAGTATCTAGCCAATTCTCCCATCCTTGTACCACCAGTTTCAGGATGCTCTCTCATACTATACATCTCGACAACCACTAGAGAACTAGGGGCACTCTTAGCACAACATGATGATGACTACAAAGAAAGAGTCATCTATTATATTAGTCAAACTCTAGCTGGCTATGAGCTCAATTATTCACCAATGGAGAAAACATGCCTTGAAGTAGTCTTCACCACCCAAAAGCTCAGACATTACATGCTTAGCCATACAATCAAGCTCATCTCAAAGGTGGACCCACTCAAGTATTTGTTATCAAGGACAACTCTCATAGACCGTATGGAAAAATGGGTCATGCTACTCAACGAGTTTGACATCCAGTTCATAGATCAGGAAGCAATCAATGAGCAAGTAATTGCTGATCAGCTAGCAGAAGCACCTCTGGTGGATGCATATCCCCTAATCATGGAATTCCCTGATGAGCACCTTTGTATGATCGAAGAACAACCCATATGGAAGCTATGCTTTGATGGATCCTATACATCACATAGATCAGGGGCATGAATCCTATTCGTCACATCTCAAGGTGAATATATTCCAAAATCATTCAAATTAGGATTCCCATGTACTAATAACATTGCAAAATATGAGGTACTAATCTCTGGCCTCAAAAAAATTATCCAATAGAATATAAAAGAACTGAAAGTGTTTGGAGATTCACAACTAATTGTCAAGCAGGTCCTAGATGAATTTCAGACAAAGGATGACAAGCTGCTATGCTACAAAGAATTGGTGGACAAACTGAAAGAGCATTTCCTAAATCTACAATTCATGTAGATACCAAGGCTTTAGAACAAAGCGGCCAATGCAATGGTGACCATCAGATTCTTATTGGAAATACCTCGCGACATGTCACCAAATGAATTCTTAGTCGAGTAACTACACACACTTGCTTATGAGAACGTCAATACGGAAATGGTGTGTGTCTTGGTTGGTCATTAGTCCCCATGGTACCATGACATCCATGCATATCTTAAAAATGGTATCATATCTCCCATCTCCCATCTCACTAATAACCAATGCCAAAACCTAATTTGAAGAGCTTCCCACTACACTCTTGTAGCCAACACCCTTTATCGTTGAGGATATTGTAACATCTCTAGCTGTTTAGATTCAAATGAGGTCATTTTGGCTTTACAAGAGGTCCACACTAGAATTTGTGGTTCCCACATGAGTGGCATGGTCCTAGCTAAGAAATTGCTTCAAGTCAGGTACTATTGCCCTACAATGGAATATGACACATGTGAATTTATCAAGAAATGTCTGCCATGTCAGCAACATGCAAATTTGATTCATCTGCTAGCACAAGACTTACAGCCCATTGCACCACCTTGGCCATTTTCATGTTGGTGTTTCGACCTCATTGGGTTAATTACTCCCCTTTCCTCAGATGGAATAAATACATCATAATTGCCACATAGTACTTCACAAAATGGGTTGAAGAAATTCCTCTCACCCTTACTACTGGCATCCAAATATCCAAGTTCATCTTATACCACATCATTTTCCATTTTGGCATACCATGTACCATCTTCACAGACCATGACACACCTTTTTAAAACCAACATGTGGATGATTTTTGTGCTAGACTTCACATCCATCATTGTTTCTCCAGTCCATATTTCCCTCAAGGAAATGGCCAAGCTAAGGCAACCGACAAAACCATCCTGAAAATCCTTAAAAAGGTTGTCAATGGTTGTGGTCATGACTGATACCTCCAAATAAATCCCTCCCTATGGGCCTATCACACTTCTTATCGCACTCCCACATGCACCACCCTATATTCCCTTGTATATGGTGCCAAAGCCATTCTACCCATCGAGGTCGAGCTCCCATCATTGTGTGTCTCCATGAAGAATTATACCATCGATGAAGACTATCGTGTGGCACGCCTCATACAGCTGGACCTATTAGATGAAAAGAGACAACAAGTATATAATCACCTGGTTGCATACCAGAATTGACTCAAAAGGAGTTATAACAAGAAGGTCCATCCAAGAAAATTCCAAGTGGGCAACATGGTCCTAAAGGAAAATTAGAAAGTGCAAGCACATTGAGAGAAGAAAGGAAAGTTTGAGCCTACTTGGTTGTGCCCCTATGTTGTCACTACATGCTTTGACTTTGGAGCCTATCAGCTATCTATACCAGAAGGTGAGCCCTTTAATGATCCCATCAATATCATACATCTAAAGAGGTTCTATGCTTGAACTAGATCCTGCATATTCAGAAAATCCATAAAAAATTAAAAAAGCAGAAAAATACAAAAAAATAAAAAAAGCAAAGAAGCAAAGAAAAATAATCGGCCAACGGTGAAAACTTGGCAATTCAAGCACCTTGGACAAGTATGTTCATGAAAACTTGGAAATAGGTGCCATACATAGTGGACTGAGTCATTATCTATCAAACTCCCATCCCCCCATCCCCACCACCAACCCTTCATCCCAAGGTGTTCTATCCTCAAGCCTATCCAATGCAGCACTAAGATCCTATCCCCAATCTTGAGCTTCCTGTATATATCTTGTATAGCACAATCCTTCTTGTATATATCCTGTATAGTGAGATCTTCATGTTCCAAATCCCTGACCTTCTGTACATATCCATTGTAAATCTCTTCCTTTCTATTGTACATCTTGTCTCATCATGTTGTACATATCCTTGTCAGTCTTGCAGCAACATTTGATCAAATATCTTGTCCCATCCAGCCTTGTACTTCAACAACATCAATTTTTGACTATTCTTGATCACAACGATTATCTTTGATTCATCATTTGCCAACAAACAACAAACACTTATTCTCCTCATCAATCAATGGGTCATTGAGGATGTATCCTTCCTCCTGTCATACCTAATATTCCACCAATCAAACTAGGTCTGTGTCAATGTATCCTTCTACTCGTTCAGACCAAAAATCTTCCCACCATCAATCAAATCAATCTCTCTCCTTGGTAAAGGATGTCTTTTGGAGTTATCATTTTGGTCTTGGATTTTGTCCTTTGGATCTTGTTAATCTTTTATGGCTTCTCGTTGATCCTCTCCTCACAGTCACCATGATCCTTTATATCATGGTGCACTGTGAATGAGGGCAATCTGGGACACGGTCTTTTGATATTTTTCTTCTATTTGTGAGTAAGTCAGACATGACCCTTGCACAGTTCATATGTGATCTTCTGTGTTACAAGGTGCACTGGGAAATGTCATTTTCTTTTGGTTTCTCCAGAATCATTTCTATCATGCTTCCCCTTGGGTACATGCGTGATGCTGGGGCAACCTTGCGTATCTTTTTCACGTTAGTCCTATGCAATGCTGGCGACAAGGCCTTGTGATCCCAGTATCCTTGGTAGGTCTCTAATGTTGCTATATTAAACTAGGTTGTGCTCTCCACATTTACACTTGGAGCTCCCCAAATCCCCCTCATCCTGCATCATATAGATTAATCTTGCATCTTTGCATATAGCTGCATCCTTCATTCTGCATTCCACCTCATCTTGCATTCCTCCATCTTTGCTCTTGAAATTTTGGCTATTTATCCTCCCTTCTTCCTTCATTCCTTCCCCTTCCTTTCTGCTTCCTTTTGAGAAAATTCCACAATGTTTACTCTTTGCATTATTTTCTCAAGGGGGTACAACCCCTTATTCCTCTAAATTCTAGCTCGGGGCATCTTATTTTCTTGTCTTTGACGCCATGCCACTTGCGGTATTGCATCAAAGAGAGGAAAAATGTAGACACCTAAAAATCCTCTAGAAAATAAAAGTATTTTTTATTTTCTAAAAACCCCTGATGACATGATCATTTTTTAATTAAATATTTAATTAATTAATTAATTTATTTTTATGCTATTAAATCCTCCTATTTTAATTAAACATCTTTAATTAAAGAATCCCTCCCCAAATCATTTAAATCAAGTTTGAGTATTTTCCCTATTTATTAATTATTAATTGATAAATTGACCAAAAATCCTTTAAATAAATAAAATATTTATTTAAATCTTAAAACCTTAGAAATCTTCTAGAAATCCCTAACCTCTTCTAGAATTTCCTAATCTCACTCTAAATCTAATTAAAAAGTGATTCCTACCCTTTTAGCCTAAATCCTTCAAACTTTGACTTTGGGTCAAAACCCCTCATAAATGCTTCTTACATCCTCATTAATGACTATTACAAGCCATTAATGAAGCCCATGTCTCCTCTTCCACTCTTATCCCCTTTTCACACTTCCCTAGTGTTGTTCACACATGTGTGAGCAACCTTGACCAAGGTTAGTCTAACCTTACCTCTAACTTTACCCAAAACTCTACCCCAAACCTTACCTTTGACCCTAACTCCTCTTCCTAACCCAAGCCCTTCCTCAAATCTTATAAATACCCTCCTCTTCCAAGAGAAAAACACCAATTCACATCTTTTACATTGAGCAGTGTTATAATGTTAGATTATTTATAGATCATAAGCTTTTCAATCATATTTGTTAGATTTCATGCTTTTTTAACACATCCTAGAATAAGCTTAATGGATTAAACTTAGTTTTTATTCAAGATTTTCTAATCATTTATGCATCATATCAAATCCTTCCTAAAATGCATTAGGGACAAGCTCCAAGTGCTTAGAGAGCACACCCACATCCCTCCTATTAGAGAAAATCAAACAGTGCTTGAATGCATCTGGTTTGGCTCAATCTGAGGTGGCTTGGTTTTTATGTTTATGCTTTAAACTGATATAAATATTTAGATTTATCTAACATTTTCTTGTTCACGCCTGTTCCAAACAAATACAGATAAAAAATGTAGTCTACAGTGACCTACAATCTTTAGACTTATGACCATATCTATTGCAAGTATTGCAATAGCCATTGAATTTTGGCTTCCTTGTATTGTTAGAATTCCTTGATCTACACTCAAATGCTTGATGTCCATACTTATTGCAATTATAACAATAACCATCAAATTTAGGAATTCTTGGTGGGTTACCTCTTTTTCTTGGACATACATTAGCTATATGACTAGGTTTTCCACAATAGTAACAAATTGGATTCTTTGTCTTCGGTGGGGTAACAGTGTCTTAGTTGGAAACTTGGTTTGAGGACTCTCCCTTCTCGATAGTGCTATTTCCAGTGAAACCAAGTCCAATTGTATTTCTCAGTTGTCTCTGACCTCTAATCTGTTCATCCAACATCCTTAATGTTTATTCATTCCATTTCAGTACTTCATTTGCTTCTTTTTATGATTTTAGTTCCCTTGTTAATATTTCAATGTCAGACCTTAATGCTTGAGTCTTAGATTTCTTCATGGCTATCTCATACTTTATATTCAGTAATTGGTTGGTCATAACATGATGTGTTTGTGTCATTCTCAAGATCTCATCATCCTTTCCAGCTAGTCTTGCCTTAACTTGCCTCTTGTCTTCTTCTGCGATTCTTTTTGCATCTTCAGTTGATCTCTTTGATTCAAGTATTTTACCCATTCTAATACCTTGTGCCTCTTGATCTTTCTTTATTAGGTTCAGCTAGTGAGTGAGTGCTTTATTATTTCCATTAGTTCTGCAATGGCTATTTCAGATTCATCATTAAAAATCCCTTCAGATGATGTCTCAATTATCTCAACATGTTCTCGTGTAGATTTAAAGTCATCAGATAAATGATTTCTCACCCTCAATGAATTTTCCAATTTCCTTTTCAGACATCAATCATCTCATGTGCATTTCTAATTCAAACTCAAGATTATCAATCTATAGCTTTCTTGTAACTTTCATTTCTATGATCTTTTCACTCTCAGGTGGTTAAAACCTTATCTCAAGAGTCCAAGCTCTGATACCAATTATTGGATTAATAATGGAAATTTGAGTACTAAGAGGGGATGGGTGAATCAGTACTCCAAAAGATTTTATCAACCTTTGTTAACTTGATTTCTATTATTGTCATATATTCTAATCATTTACCGAATTAAAAACTTTGCATGTAACATCATAAAACATAGAAATTAAAACATGAAATCATAACTCATAACAAAATGATTTTTGGTCTCGTAGAAACCCTTGGTTAGAGGGAAATATTGCGGTGGGGATGGTACCCACAATCTTCCACTACTGTAGTAAAAAGGGTGCTCGGTTAGAGCTACAATGTTTAGCTACTTCTGATAGCTTACCCTATTAGATTACAAAAGGAATTATACAGTCTACCTTGTTAAAGGATTTTACAATCTCTAATCTAAGAGATGTACCCTATTAAAGGCTTTAAAAAATAAGCCTATTAGAGCCTACCCAATAGTGGGATTTTACAATTCTAAATACAATACAAATCAATACTAAATATATCTGTAATAATGCATCAACTAATGATGTTCAAAATCACTGTGATCAATAACATCTTTACCTCATTCTATACTCGGTAACCTCAAATCTGGTTCACCTTCTTAGTTCTGCTCTGTACTCGGTAGCTTATCTGCATTTCATCACCATCACATCAGTTTTCATTCTTCACATCATTCTCCCTCTCTCTCCTCTATTCTTTGACCTTCATACTCTATCCTTTATATACTTGATCTAGAAGCATTGGAAATATTCTAGATTCTTCTCCTTAAATGGTGGTAGCCTTGATTTCATTTCCAATGTATATATTCCTTTCATTTTCCATTGGTGGATCTTACCATGTAATCTTGCACAATAATATTTTTACATTCCCAATGTTTTACCAAATGATCTTCTTGAAATCAGTAAAATATTTTTTGCTCGGTGTACAGGTTCAATGTATCTGCCATAATCTATTATGTTGGTCTGTGTTACTAAGTAAAACATTTTTTTCTTGCTCTGTAACATGTGCTATCATCTCAGTAACTACCATGCATTGCTTGGTGCTTATCTTTCTCTACTCGGTGCCTGTCATTCATTTTCCTTTATCAAAATTGTCTCTCCCTTTACTGACTTCTCTATTTTTTTTACCGACAGAGTCCTATGACTCCTTTTACCGACTGAGTTTAACTCTCCAATATGAATTTGAAAATACTAATTCCAACAAAATAACTCTTTAGGAGTATCATCTTGTAATGTTGTCTTTGGATTTTTTGGGTTGATGGGACACATGAGATGCACAATATAAAATTTCAAAACTTTATTTTACATTGCCAGATTGTGTATCTCCATCTCATCTTGGTGCATACATTTTAAAAATGACATAATGCCCAATGCTACCAAGGCCTTCCCTCCTTCCCTTGTTGGTACTCCAAGGTCTACCTCTTCCATTAATAAATATTATGGAATAAAATCCCCTATAGGATTATGCAATGGAGGTATGATGACTTGTGGTTTCCAATGCCCTCTTCTATATTTATTTACATAGGAAATTCTTTGGGCTATCTTAGATCTTAATTCTTCTGTGTAGAATGCCTAGCCAATTTGTGAAAAATCTAAAGCATTCAGTTCTATATATGTTCTCTTATGGGGTTAAATTTTCTTAGCTAGCCAGGTCAATTTAGTACATGCAGAGAGAGGCTAGTAAGGTTCCAATTGAAATGCCACAGTTTTTTCTTTCGTTCTCTCTTCCTCCTATTGCCCCTTTGATTGTTCCTATGACGAGGTGGAAACTCTTTGCTATGGAGAAGGAGGAGAATGAAGTTACTTTGCATGCTGTTGAATGGACTAATATTGTGCTTTTTTTGAGTCATTATCCATAGGCTCCTCAATATGTTCTTCACCTATACCTATTTCCTATTGTACATCCACCACCCCTTCATCTATTTTCTCCTTGTCACCTCCCCATTGTTCCATTTCTATATCTGGAGGTATCTCAACTTCTACCTTTGGAGGCAATTGGGTTTCAATCTCTGGAGGTAGTTGTGTTTCTTAAGGGATGTCCTCATGCTCTCCTATGTTTCCACCTTGATTTCCAAAGTTTCTTTCAAGGAGATGACCTCTGTAACCAAGTAAAAATGAGGCTCCTGGGATGAATCCTTAAATCCAGGAATGGTTTAAAAATATGATATGTCAAACTCATATGGTCCCAAGGGATTATCTCTCTCCTTCTCCTACTCAACCCCTGAGTTTGATTCTACATTGATCACCTATAGGGAAGCTTGACTTGCACTTTGCTGAGGGGGTTCTAAAACATCTTCTTAAGAGGGGTCCCTTAGGTTGATCCTTGTAGCTTCTATAATATTATACCTTGTCCTTATCACCAATGTAACTTCTTCCAATTCTTCTTCTTCTTCCTCTAATGTTTCTAAAGCCAAAGTAGCTATAGAAGGTTTAAACTTAAATATTTTGTATACCTTCTTGGATGGCTTTGGAGCTTTGGGATTTGTCACTTTGATCTTAAAAGGATTTACCCTTTTCTTCCTAGAAGAGGAAGGAACATCTTTTGTAGTATCACCACTTGGAGAAGAAGATATAGGAGCTTTCCCTAAAGGAGATGGTACAATAGTTTTTCTACACAAGTGGTGTTTGAGTAGGAGGTGTAGCTATAGCATATTTCTTCTTCTTCTCATCTTGATCTTTCCACTATTTCAAAACCTCAAGAGGGTATTGTGTATCTACCTCCTAAGCATGACTTATGAACTCCTTAGGAGTAGGAGAAGATGCCCACTTGAAAATAGGAACATTTAATTTCTTTCCTTTCCATTCCTCTACCTTATCTGGTAGGTCCACCTTCGATTTCATTGGTATTGGATCTAGGATAAATGGCTTACGAACCTAATCATATGTGCACCGAACTACATGTCGGGCCCTATGCTCAATATATTTGGACTCTAGAGTATCTATCTCCACATTCAAAATTAGTTGAGTATACACTTTATCTGTATTATAAAAAAGAAGTAAATCGCCCTTCAAATACTTTTCCCCAGGTGAATTGGTATGGAATACAGAGGTTAAGAGAATACCATGCGAGATCTAGGTCCATCCTCTAGTAATATATGATTCATACCTCATAGTCATCAATACAATTTTCTTAGTGATATTCAATATGGGGCTAGTGCCTAAAATGTTCACCCATCACTTTACTAAAAGTACCAATATGATCAAACTTCCCCGTCTTTATTGTCATCTCATTTAATAGACACTTATCCCATTCTAAGAAAACTATTTTTGCATTCTTGATGTTCTGAACCAAATGAGCTCCAATTGAGCTCAATAACTTAAAGAAAGGCTTGTGTTTGTTCATGATGAGTCCATGAACATATGAAAAATGCCTACATAACTGCATTAGGATTAACCTGTCAAAGGGATATTGATGCAGGAGCATCTCAGGTCCTTGGAAATCCCGTGTCACCAAAAATAGAGTTGAGTTTGTTTATGTTGCTCGGTTCGTTCCTTGCCTGAGTTTTTTAGTGTTGCTCAGTTTCCTTTGTTCGCTGGTGTTGGTTAGTTATCTCTTTGATGCTCGGTAATTTCCCTAGCGCTCAATGATGCTTGTTTGGCGCTCGGTTATCTTTGCTTACCGACGGGTTTCTTTTGAGTTTATGTTGAGGCCAACTTGTGCATTGATTATGGGTCATGGATTAATGTTGGTATCCATCCTTGGGAAGTGCATGGTCTTAGATTTGATTGTTCCTTCTATTGATTGTGGATCTGAAGGCCGACTCAGTTTGGTAGCCTCTTGTGTAAGTATAGTTGTTTGGTTAGAGTTTAGGGAGTTAGTTTTGGATAGAAGATAGAAAGTAGAAGATTGAGATTATTCATAGATCCTCACATGTTTGAGGACTTCTGTAATTCATTGTAATATCTAGCTGAAACTAGGAAGGCCTTAAAGCCTAACATGTATGAATCAATCTGAGTTAATATATGAATGATCTTGCATTTTATCTCTCCCACTGTGTTGTTGTTACTTCCGCGTGTAGTTGAGAAAGGTGGTTTAGGTTGGGTGTTCCATTCCTTGGCCCCTCCTACCCTAGCTTGTGTCAGGTGGCATCAGAGTGAGGTGAGATCTAGATCTAGGTTTGCGAATCTAGATTTGTAGATTCCTTCTCGTGAAACCCTACTTGAATTGTTGTGGGGTAGTAGATTGCAATCTAACCTGTAGTTGTAGAGGGTTTTCAAGATGGTTTTTGGGAGGCGAGATGTGGATCTAGGATTGGCAGACATGTTGAGACAAATTACTGCTAGATTGGAAGCTATTGAAACAACTCAGAGAAGAGGAAGACATCTTGAACCTGCACATGTGATGGATCAGGGTGATGTAGAACCTGCACCTATGATGGATCAGGGTGAGGAAAGATTCTTGAAGGCTTTGACAAGTATAAAGTCTACAGCACACTTTAATCCTCTTGAGTATGGTGGAAAGTTAGATTCTGATATATTGGTGGATTGGATCACAAAGATGGAAAAGTATTTTGAGTATGAAAATGTACCTGAAGACAAGAAAGTGAAAATTGTAAGCACAAAGTTGAAAAGTCATGCATCCTTATGGTGGGAACATCTGTAGCTGGACAGAAAGAGGAAAGGTAAAGACAAAATCAAGGTATGGAGTAAAATGGTGAATAAATTGAAAGGAAAGTTCTTACCTTGTGATTATCAGATTAACCTAGTTAGGTGTATGCAAAGTTTGAGGCAGAAAGATAGCTCGGTAAATGATTATACTGAGGAATTCTATAGATTAGATATCAGATCTAGACATAATGAAGATGATGTGGAAAGAATTGGTAGATACCTGAATGGTTTGAGAGTTTCCATCCAAGAAGAAATCAGTTTGGTCAAATTGGATAATATTGAAGAGGCTTATCAATTTGCATTGAAAGCTAAGGAGAAACTAAACAAGAGACATGAGAAAAGAAAAAGAGGAAGAGGTGGTAGGTTCCCTAGAGGAAGAGGTAGATCTTATGGTGAAAATAGTAGATCTGAACCAGAAAAGACAACTCTGGATAAAGGCAAGACCGAGTGGAAAGGTGAAAGTTCATCTAGAGGCAGAGGTAGTAACTACCGAGGTGGTTAAAGAAGAGGTAATTTCTGAGGAACTTGTTACAATTTTGGAGAAGAAGGACATAGATCATTTGAGTGTACACATGCAAGTAAGAAGGCTGGTAACAGTAGGAATGCTTTGGTGCAAGAAGAGTCACCGAATGAACCTAAGAATGAAAATAACTTGATGGTAAGAAGAGCACTTTGGAATGAAAGTAAAAAGGAAGATTCGGTAAGGAAAAGTTTGTTCAAGACCAGATGTAGAGTTTTTGACAAAGTTTGGAAGGTAATCATTGACAGTGGTAGCTCAGAGAATCTGGCATCTGAAGAGATGGTTACAAAGTTACAGTTGGAATGGTTGAAACATCCAAAGCCCTATCAGATTTCATGGATCAAAGATGAGCATACACTCCTGGTAAGTGAACAATGTTATGTGAATTTGAAGATTGGAAAATACTATGATAAGTTTTATGTGATATCATGCCTATGGATTGTTGTCATATTTTATTGGGTAGACCTTGGCAATATGATAAACATGCTATATATGATGGGAGATTACATAAGTATACTATTGCGGCTGATGGAAAGAAACAAATCTTGTTACCTTTGATGGAAGAACCTGTTAGTAATGTTTGCACATCTGTGAAAGTTTGCTTGATGGAAGGAAGAAAGTTTGTTAAAGATTTGAAGAGAAATGATGTATGTTTTTCTGTGATTCCTAACAAATTGAGTAAGAAAATAGAGGATAATGTCCCTGAGGAGATTGATAAGTTACTCACCGAGTATAGTGAAATCATTTCTAACAATGTACTTGATGGTTTTCCACCGAAAAGAGGCATTGATCATTGTATGGATCTAATCCCTGGAGCCAGTTTACCAAACAAGGCACCTCATTGGTTTACACCTACCGAGAATCAAGAATTGAATCGACAGATTCAAGAGTTGCTAGAGAAAGGTTTGATTAGAGAAAGTTTGAGTCCTTGTGCAGTACCTGCGGTATTGACACCTAAGAAGAATGGAGAATGGTGAATGTGTACTGATTCCATAGCAATCAATAAGATACCTATGAAGTATAGGTTTCCTATACCGAGAATGGATGAATTGATATAATGGATAGTTTGACTGGAGCAAAGTATTTTACCAAGATTGATTTGAAAAGTGGGTATCATCAGATAAGAATCAGAGAAGGTGATGAATGGAAGACTGCTTTCAAGACAAAAGAAGGTTTGTATGAGTGGTTGGTTATGCCTTTTGGTTTAACTAATGCACTGAGTACTTTTATGAGGTTGACGAATGAAGTTTTGAATAAATTCTTGGGTAAGTTTGTGATTGTATATCTTGATGATATTCTAATATTTAGTAAGACCAGAGAAGAACATTTGTTGCATGTTAGACAAGTTTTGCAGAGATTGAAAGAAGAAAAGTTGTTGATAAATCTGAAAAAGTGTTTATTCATGAAAAGGTTGAAGCTATTTTGAATTGGCCTACACCTGTGAATGCTAGTGAGGTAAGATCATTCCATGGTTTGGAAAGTTTTTACCGAAAGTTCATAAGGAATTTCAGTTCAATTTGTAATGCTATGAATGAGACTATGAGAGGAGAAAAAAGAGAATTCAAGTGGACACATGGAGTTGATAAAATTTTTGAGATTCTAAAGCAGAAGGTTGCTGAATTGCCAGTTTTGGCATTGCTTGATTTAAATAAGGTATTTCAAGTGGAATGTGATGCAAGTGGAAGTGCATTTGGAGCTGTGTTGAGTCAAGAAGGTAAACCTATTGCTTTCTTTAGTGAAAAGTTGAATGATGCAAAAAGAAAATATTCTATGTATGATCAAGAATTCTATGCTACTATTCAAGCACTAAAGAAATGGAGACATTATTTGATACCGAGTGAATTTGTGTTGTATACCGATCATAAGGATTTACAGTATTTGGGTACTTAGAATAAGTTGAATCAAAGACATATGAAATGGGTTGAGTATTTGTAGAGCTATACATTTGTGATAAAGCATAAGAGTGGAGTCACTAACCGAGTTGCTGATGCATTGAGTAGAAGGTGATCTTTGATGACCGAGATGAAAATTGGAATTCTAGGCTTTGATGACATGAGAGATTCTTATGAATTTGATCCTAATTTTTCTTAGCTGTGGAAAAAGTGCAGAGCACCTATTTAGGATCAACAAAGTACTAAATGGGATGAATATTTTATGCAAGGAGGTATGTTGTTTAAAGGTATTCAATTGTGTATACCAAGAGGACCTATGAGAACTAATTTGATAAAAGAGAAACATAGTGGTGGTTTGGCTGGACATTTTGGTATTGATAAAATATTGAGTTTGATTAAGGAGAAATACTTTTGGCCTTAGTTGTACAAAGATGTTCAAAAATTTGTGAAAAATTGTGGAGTTTGTCAAGTTGCAAAAGGAGTAAGTCAGAATACTGGATTGTATACACCGATTGTTGTACCTCAGAAACCTTAGATTGACATCAATATGGATTTTGTTCTTGGCTTACCGAAGATAGTAAGAGGTAATGATTCTATATTTGTTGTCATGGATATATTTTCTAAAATGACACATTTTATACCTTGTAGAAAGACATTAGATGCAGTACATGTAGCAGATCTTTTCTTTAAGGAAATTGTTAGATTGTATGGATTATCGATGAGTATTATCTCTGACTAAGACAGTAAGTTTGTTATATACTTTTGGAAGAATCTTTGGAGAAAGTTGGGAACCGAGTTGAAATATAGTTCTACATTTCACCCACAAACTGATGGATAGACATAAGTTGTGAATAGAAGTTTGGGAAATCTTTTGAGATTTTTAGTTGGAGACACACTAGGTAATTGGGATTCAGTGTTGGCACAAGCAGAGTTTGCATACAATAATTTAGTGAATAGAAGTACTGGGAAAACACCATTTGAGATTGTGAATGGCATACAACTGAGAGGTATATCTGATTTGAGAGGCATTGATGATGAAAGAAAGAGAAGTGCTGAAGGAGAGAAATTTGCTGAGTACATGAAGACATTGCATGAAGATGTGAAACTGAAACTGGAAAAGAGTAATAAGAAATACAAAGAGAAAGTTGATAGATCAAGAAGACATAAGACTTTTGATGTTGGTGATGAAGTGATGGTTCATTTGAGAAAAGACAGATTTCTTGTTGGAACCTATGGGAAGCTAAAGATGAAGAAGTTTGGACCTTGCAAGATTTTGAGAAAATTCGACAGTGGAAATGCATATGAAGTTGAGTTACCTGATGACATGGATATATCGCCTATATTCAACATTGCTGATTTGTATGAGTTTCATGAACCTGAAGAAGACATGGCAGTACCAATGGAATATCCTAAGAAACAAAATGAAGAAGTTGAGCATATTTTGGAGCAAAGAATTAGCAAAAGTACAAGAGGTAAACAGTATATGGAATATCTGGTAAAGTGGAAGAACAAATCAATAAAAGATAGTTCATGGATTTCACAGTCTGAGTTAGATGCAGCTCGGATCATACCTACCAAATGATTTGGAGAATCATTTTCAAATAACCCTAGGTGTCTGATGCAGGAGCATCTCGGGTCCTTGGCAATCTTGTATCACCAAAAATAGAGTTGAGTTTGTTTATGTTGCTCGGTTCCTACTTTGATTGAGTTGGTTCAGTTTTGCTCGGTTTCCTTTGTTCACCGATGTTGGTCACTTATCTCTTCGGTGCTTGGTAATTTTCCTGGCACTCGGTGATGCTTTTCTAGCACTCGATTGGCTTTATTTACTGACAGGTTTCTTTTGAGTTTTTGTTGAGTCCGACTTGTGCATTGATTATGGGTCATGTATTTAATGCTGGTATCCATCCTTGGGAAGTCTGTGGTCCCATATCTGACCGTTCCTTCCGTTGATTGTGGATCTGAAGGCCGACTCAGTTCGGTAGCCTTTTGTATAAGTATAGTTATTTGGTTAGAGTTTAGGGAGAAGATAGAAAGCAGAAGATTGAGATTATTTGCAGATCCTTGCATGTTTGAGGACTTCTATAATTCATTGTAATATCTAGCCGAAACCGAGAAGGCCTTACAACATGACATGTATGAATCAATCTGAGTTAATATATGAATGATCTTGCATTTTCTCTCTCCCATTATGTTGTTGTTACTTCTGCGTGTAGTTGAGCAAGGTAGTTCAGGTTGGGTGTGTCATTCCTTGGCCCCTCCTACCCTAGCTTGCGTTAGATATTTTGGAAGTTTCTTGAGTTGTAAGATGCAACTGGCTACCCTAAGGTATGTGAAAGTTTGGAAATATATAAAGTAACTTCCAATATTCTTGTTCTTTGTAATAAATTTTTCTGACATCCTCTTGGAAAAATATCACTTAATGGAGCACATGGTTGCAAATAAAAAGGCATAATTAATAATTCTGAACTCAGGGCTTCCCACTCATAACTTATCCTTCCAAACTATTGAGAAAATGGTGTTGTACACCTTGCATAATAATATTATTATTTCATTTTATTATGTAAATATTACACCTAGATGGATGTGCAACATGTAGAGATTCCCATGGAATATTCTTTGTGAGTTGTATTGTGACATTGTGATATTATTTGATGTAATTGTTTAATATTGGGGAAATAAAGTAAATAAAAATACCCAATATTAAATGTGGGTCAATAGGGTTTGTTAGCCCTTGGTTTTAGCACATGGTTTATGTAATGTTACAAGTAGTGGTTGCCGTTGCACCAAAAGATCAACCTGTTAATGCCCGATACAACCACTAGACTTATGGAAGACACATGAGGTTGTTATACCATCTCACAAATCCTGAGGGGAGCACTAACCATTTTTCCAACAATCTCTCCTCAGTGTTACCCGATGGGATTCAAACCTATGACCAATATCTGATACCACTTGTTACAAGTAATGGTTTCCATTACACCAAAAGATTGACCTGGTAATGTCTGATATAACCATTAGACTTATAGAAGACACATGAGGCTGTTAAACCATGTCATGAATCCTGAGGGGAGCGCTAACCATTTTGCCAACATGTAATACCACTTGGTGGTTTTGTGGGAGCTTGTTTCTATAAAAGCAACCACAAGGGTAGTTGTTGAAAAAAGACAGGTGGAAATAGGTTAGCCAAATGTAGCATTTGTGAAGGTTGGAAGCATGGCATGAGATGTGTGGATTCATGCTTGTTCACATGGATTTTTTGGTGGTGGTTAGGGCTTTGAAAGGTTCCATGGTTGTATTGCAATGGTGTTTTGATGAATAATACATGGAAATGATGCTTTTGGAGGCTAGGTTTTTCCCTCATGAGGGTTTCCCATGATATATCTCGTGTCACATTTTTTGTGGGTATGTTGTATATTCTCTTGCATGTGGATTTTAAGTATTTATTTTCTTCAGATCTATAATGGGTTATGTGGAAATGTCATATTGTTGTATGCAAGTTTTCTATCAAGTCGTATCAGAGCTATGGTTGTGGTGTTGTAACCCTAAGTTGAATCCATGGGAATGCATGAAAGAATGTTAGAAATGGAAAGCTAAATGGGTTTTGTAGGTTGTTTATTGTAGATCTAAGTGTTTTGGATTTCTTGTTATGATGGGTTGTTGGCATATTTTAGGCATGGAATATTGTTGGTGAAAAGGGTTTTGGATTGTTTCATTTAAATGAGGGTTTTGGAGGGGAGTTTGCAGAGCTGACCTCCTAGGTAGAAATGGACCTCACCATTGGATCTGGGTTGGCCTTGCCATGAATTTTGATATAAAATATGCCCTAGTTTGGCCACGTTGATAGAAAATGCAAAAGGCTTTTTAGTTTCATCTTGTGATGATCGTCAAATTTAAGCCCGTCGGAATTTTTGTCACAAAAACAAGAAAATCGTAGTGAAAAATGGTAAAATGACTATCTTGGTAAAACCGCCATAACTTTATCTCAGGATATCATATTTTGAACTTCTTACAGTCGTTGGAAAGCTATTTTAGAGCACTATAACTTGGTGTAGGTTTGATTATATGATTTTAACATTTTGTCAAGTTTTAAGAGCCCAAAAGTTATATGTTATTTATTTTGAGCACATATTTGGGTATACAGAGTCCGATTTTGGACTTCAAATAATCAACATAAAGCTCTTGGAGATCTCTACACATTTGTTCAAATTTGGTGAAGGTTTGGCATGGTTTATTTACTAATACATTAATTTGAACAGGTTTATGGGTTATTTTGACTATGGTGACATTGTGAGTTTATGACATGGTTTATTTTGGAGATTTGGATTTGATGTCATTGTATACTCAGCTTATATTTCAGATTGGTCTCATGAAGATATGGTTATCAATGTTTAATTTGGATATGTATAATGACTTGTTAGATCTACAAGTTTTGCAGTGTTGTAAGTAGTCTATACTTATAGGTTGCATTTATGGCTTGGATATGGGTTGTCTTTTCTCATTGATCCTTCATTATTGATGCAAATTCATATTTGTGGCTTGGATTTGGGTTGTCTATGCCCTTAGTCACATGATTCTTTGATTTGTCTTCATGTAGAAGGGATGAGATGTTGTTACCAGGTACAGTCATGGTGGAGGATTATGGTTGCCTATTTTATGTTGACAGGTTGGACATTTTGAGAGTTAGATGCTTGGTTCATGGATGTGATCATGGTGCCATGGATTTTGGCATGACATGATTGGATATACATGTAATTAATTGGTTCTCATTGGTTTGGATTCTTGATTTATTTATGGTGGTATATCTTCTTGGTTGAGGATCATGGTTATTTGGTTTCTTTGAGGAGCTCATGAGGTGCACTTTGAGTTCTTTGATGGTATGATGTCTTGGTTGATTCTCATGGTTAGAGGATAGTTTTTTCATCATGATGTCATGGATATATTGGATACACGGTTTAGTAGGAACTTGTGACAATGATGAGGTGGTAGTGCAGGATTGGTTCCTGGTTTGGTTTGTATCTTCTTAGTTTGGAGATCTGGGTTTTACTTGGTACTAAAATTTGGTTGTGTATGGTAGAATTGGAGGATATTCATGTAGGAGATGCATGTTATGATGCCATGGGTGAGTTGGTATCACATTTGAGTGGGAGTTGTTGGCATTGATATATTTATTGAGTGTTTGTAGATGTTGGAGGTTGTCTTAGATCCTGTTGCTACAAAAGCTTCTTTGATATTTGCATGGTGCACTTTTTATCTTCATAGTGTACATAGATGGTTCTTCATGGTGTGTGGAGATGGTTACATCTTTAGGACTCATGGGGTCCTTGGTAGAGGTGTGGTTTATGCTTTCATTTGACATGTTATCCTTGATTTTAGGATGGTTTCATTATTATGTCATGGTATACTCTTGATACGCATTTAGAGTTTTGACATGTTATGGTATGTTCATATGAAGCATGATATCTCTTTTCTTGAGATGGTTTAGATCATGGTAGTCATGTTTATGATCCTGATTCCTAGGTTGGATTTGTGACATTGATCTTGGTTTAGTTTCTTGGTATTGAGTACATTGATCATTTGTTGGATACTTCATGATATTTCTATGTTTCATTTGGAGTTGACATGGATTGATTGGTTACTGGTGCTCATGGATACTTAGAGATAGAGGTGATGTTGTTTTTATCTTGGGATTAGAGATGTATGTGTTGGGATGGTTGATGGTTTCAACATGAAGACCAAGGAGCATTCACCTGATATGGACTTGAGAGGTGAGTGTTCTTAGATTAGTCTTGGTTGGAGACTTGGATATCTTGATGAGCATTCTTATTCCCAACTCTTTGTCTACTTGATGATTTACTACTTAAGAGGTATAGCCCTTTGTTTCTTCTTAGGTGAATTAGGTTTATGCTTATCTTTTATGGATATGGATCTTGATCTATGGTGTGAGTTAGTTTTGGAGGGTTCATTTGAGAGATATTTTTGGTATTGGTTATCTCCTTGTGCATATGTTTCTATTATGATATCATCATGGTTGAGTTTAGGAGATGGTTTTATTGGGCATGTTCCTTGGATTAGGAATGGTTATGAGTTTAATCTTCTTGTGAAGGTTTACATCCATAATTGGTTATATGGTATAGTTTGGGTATTGTTGTGGCTTCTTGTTTGGATTTTGAATGAGGAGATCATACTTGGAACAATTGGCATCTAGAGGTGTGTGTAGAAGGACATGATACATGTTATGATTTTCATGGTCTCTTTGGTATTGGTTATCTTCCAGGATGTTCAGTTTCACTTAGATTGGTTTTGAGATTGGTTGGAGTTTGTGATCACTGGTTTGTGTTCATGTGTGTCATGTGAGAGATGACATGGTTATCCTTTATCTCTTTTCTTTGTTGGTTGTGGAGAACTTGGGAGAGTGTTGGAGACTTGTTGTGAGAGTTTTTCTTGTAGGATATTGGTTTATATGTTGTACATTGTTGTGGATGTCCTTGATACTATATGGATTCACTTCTATGAGATGTTGTGAGTGGATTATTTTCAGATTTGACTTTACCTTTTCAATGGGAGCTTCTTGGTTTGTATGTGGCAGGTATTTCTCTTGAGGCTTGTGGTTGTAGGTTATTGGTTGGATATGTTGATTTTGGATTCACTTGGTATACCTTAGAGGTATGGATGGTTAGATGGGTTAGCACTTGATGTGGGTGATATTTCATCTATGGTTTTGACAGCTATGGATACATGTGATTACCTTTGGATTGAGTGTTTGTGCTTGGGATATCATTTGGTATAGGATTTATGTTTCTTATGTGACAGGTTGGGTGGTTTTCTCTTTGGATGGATTCTATGTATGTTGGCATAATAGGAGGTGGGATCATTCATGTATGATATGGTGGATACTTTGATTTTTTGTGGGTACCTGGATGGAGCACATGGTGTACTTTGGTTCATGATGGTGTATGTGCTAGGAGGGATTGTTTTCTCACTCATTTATGTGGCTATGTATTGCCCCTTATGCAATGTATACAACAAGTGGGAGATTGTTGAGAAAATAGTGGTGTACACCTTTCATAATAATTTTTATTATTGTATTATTTCATTTTATTATGTAAATTTTGTACCTAGATAGACATGAAATATGTGGAGATTTCCATGGAATATTCTTTGTGAGTTGTATTGTAATATTGTGATATTATTTGATGTAATTATTTAATATTGGGGAAATAAAGTAAATAAAAGTACCCAATATTAAATGTGGGTCAATAGGGTTTGGTAGCACATGGTTTTAGCACATGGTTTATGTAATACCACTTGGTGGTTTTGTGGGAGCTTGTTTCCATAAAAGCAACCACAAGGGTAGTTGTTGAAAAAAGATAGGCCCAAACAGGTTAGCCAAAGGTAGCATTTGTGAAGGTTGGAAGCATGGCATGGGATGTGTGGATTCATGCTTGTTCACATGGATTTCTTGGTGGTGGCTAGGGATTTAAAGGCTTCCATGGTTGTATTGCAATGGTTTTTTTCTGAATAATACATGGCGATGGATGCTTTTGGAGGTAGGGTTTTTCCCTCATGAGGGTTTCCCAAGATATATATTATGTCATACTTTTTGTGGGTATGTTGTCTATTCTCTTACATGTAGATTTTAAGTGTTTATTTACTTCAGATCTATAATGGGTTATGTGGAAATGTCAAATTGTTGTATTCAAGTTTCCTATCACAAACCAACTGAGGATGTACCATATATGGATAAGCTGTAGGACTAAAAGGAGACCCTTTCATGAATAAAAATGGATAATTTACATGGGTTTCTAGAAGGTATACTATGTAGGAGGTGATGTAAGACTTTGGATAAGTCTTCACCCTCTGCAACTATTCATCCAAATTGTCACTTATGATCTGACCCCAATTAATTATTCTCTACCTCTTTCTAATTGTTTCTATGTATAACACCATCCAAGTTTCCAAATATGTGTATTCAGATAGTTGAAAAAATCTTCTTAGAAGAGCAATGAAACTCTTCATATATTCTATGAGATATGACTTGTGCAAGTCCATTTTATCTAAATTTTCCCTCCTTCCGTGGCCTTGCCAGGTAGTTCTGATTAATTTTATTTAAAATATTGGGATCATCCCTATAGTAGCCCTCTTCTCTTTCCAAGGACATGGTTAGATATTTTTTTTTAAGGGGAATGTTAAACACATCCTCTATAACATCAAACTTAATATTAAGCATGAAATCCCCTTGCTTTTTCTACACTCTAATCTCTTTCACATTTTAGTGCTTAATGACTGCCATGATCAAGTTAGGGTATATGATAGATACCAGGTGACCCACTACCTATACTAACCCAAAGAGAACAATAGATGAGGCATCATGTATTCTTCCCTTGGGGTTGGAAGAAATATTTAGGAACTCATTAAAATCCATATGTCCTATGTCACTATCCATAATCTCACTGTGGATATTACCCAACTTTGATGGTGGTCTGTAATCAAGGAGTTTGTTCTTTATTAGAAGGAATATAGACATTATGTATAATTCTAAAATCAAAGAAAATATTTTTCAACATGTTTTTATTGAAAACTAAAAAAACTAACTAACTACGAAAGAAAAATTAACATCTAACTTGAAAAAAAAGACTAAGATAAACACTGAGACTGAAAGACTAGAAGACCAAAACAAAACTCAAAAGAAGAAAGACCTAACCCAAAAAAATCAAGAAGGAGAGAAAAATCATGCAAGCCATCTTTAGGGTTGGAATTTTTGTGAGGTTCCAAGATGATCCCAAGGAGACTCATCTTGTTGCTATTAAAAGGATATTCTGATATATAAGAGGAATATTAGAATATGGTTTGTGGTATGATAAATATGACGATTTCACATTGTGTGCTTATACTGATGCAGATTGGGTAGGAAGTGTGGATGATAGGAAGAGAACTAGAGGTGGATACTTTTTCCTCAGGAAAAGGTTGGTCTCTTGGTTGAGAAAAAATAGGATTGTATAGCTCAGTCTATTGCAGAGTCAGAGTATGTGGCTACTACCATAAATTTTACACAGATTGTGTAGATGAAGAAAATGTTGAAGGATATGGTTATGCATTCAACATATCAGTGAACATGTCAAAGAATATGGTTATGCATTCAAAGACTAAACATATTTCAATCAAATATCAATTTTTGAGAGACAAAGTTGCAGAAAAGGAAGTTAGATTGGAGTACATTAGTACAAAGGAACAAATAACAAATATATTCACCAAACCTTTACCAAAAGATACCTTTGAATATCTTAGAGGTATGCTTGGGGTGATAAACCCTCCTTTTATGAACTAAAGGATGCAACAATGCTTCATTCTAGTAGTTATCAGAGCTATATCATTCTCTCGACTTGATGATTGGATGCACTTCTAAGGGGGAGTGATCATAGAACATAACAGAGAACACTTGGGTGATCATGCACTTGGTTTTTAGTAGGCATGAAGATTTGAAAAAGCTATAGCTTGCAGAGGTAGGATGTGTAGAAATGGTGAAAAAGAAGAAACTTGGTACCCTTTTCCATTGATGTCAAAGGGGGAGTGGTACAAACAAAAAACCCTTATTATGTTAGGGGGAGCGTTCAAGAGGTCATTGAGAAGATCTTTAGAGTTGATGGTTTTTATCATATGTTTTTGTATCATCGAAAAATGGAAGAACTTCCATTTAGAACAGGTTTAGCCCTTCGAGGAAGTGGTTTGGGGTCATGTTAAATGCCTTGAATGGGTCTTTGACTTGGATCTGGCTTTTTCCCTTGTTCTGCCCCATTTTCCACTTCTTTTCTGCATTATTCTGAATCCTGATTTGAAATTCTGAGATTCTTGACTTTTGGGTCAAGGTCAACCTTTTTGAGTCAAGGTTGACCTCGACCCTAACCCTGGGTCCAAATTTCAAAATCCAGAAGTTTTCGGATGTTGGGTTTTGGAAAAGTTTTATTTCCCACGTCTGAGTCAGCTGTTTCAGGTTTTGAAATGGTAAACTCTTAAATTATATTTAATTTAGGTCTATTTCTAGGGGTAAAGGCTTAAATGGGAATTTAATTATCCTATGTAGGCCTCTCTAGAAGTTTGTGCCCTAGATCACTATAAAAGGAAGCCTTCCTCTCTCATTTCAATCCATCTCTTTTCATAATCTCTCAAGCACTCAAACAAGAAAAATCAAGTAATCAAGAAAGAAAGAAAGAAGGAGAAGGAAAGCATTCAAGAACTCATTCATCTTCAAGCATTCAAGCAATCAAGATCCAATTCATCAAGGAGATCCATTGGTAGCCATTGAAGGATTCAATCTCTATGGAGCCCTCTTGTTGAAGGTTTCTCCATCCTCATTCATTCAAGCCTCTTCCTATTCCAAGATACATTCAAGATTGGTGTTGAAGATCTAAATAAAATTGATTGGAGACATCCTACATCCAATTTCACATTCATTTGGAGCATCCATACTTGTGGATTCAAGGATTTGAATCCTCCACAAGGGTTTCAACATAGGCAAGGTGAATTGTTTCATTTACTTTGCTTATTACTGCAATTTCAATTCAATTTCAAGGTTAATTCCTAAATTGGGGTTTGACTAAGGAAAACCCCTCCCCCCATCAAACAAAACCATTTTTCTTGCAGGAATAGGTGCGGGACAACAAATTTCAGTATACATCTGGATCCATGAATAGAATTTCTGTCAGAGCAATGCAGGTCAAGGTTGACATAAATGGGTGAGATTGTGCCCCGAGGTAAGATATTACCCATGTGTTGGGTCAAGGTCAGCCTTCCTCAAAAAATAAAAAGATTTATGGGTTTTGTAGATCTCACAGTTTCGATTTAGGTATGTAAAAATCAATAATTTGTGAGACCGTCTGATAAGGTTTCCAGCATATTCTTTTTCAGAGGTAAGTACCTTTTATTTATTCATTTCAATATTAGTCTTCTATATTTACTTTCCATATCATTATAATTTTATGTATGTGTTAAATATTGGTTTAGGGTCTCTTTTATGTGTAAACCATTGTTCTAGACCCCATCCATATTTTACATCATATAGTTTCTATCAATTCCAAAGGGGGAAATTTTTGAAATTGATGTTGTCTAAGGTATTGACATTCACATTTTGTCATTGATGTCAACATATGTTTCAGTTGGTTTCTTCAGACAGACTAGTTATGATAGGAACAAGAAGGTCTGATAGAGTTGTACGAACATTTTACGACATTCCAGGACATGCAATCTTATATTTGTGATGAAGGATGTGTTTAGAAATTATATCTAAAGTCACAAATCATTAGCTATCCTTTTACATAAGTTATGACTATTTGGGTAAAAACTGGTCATAGTGCAGAAACATAGGATTATGACATAGATGGTCTCTGAGTTTTTAGGATAAATTGGATGCGAGAATGAATTACGGTATGGGAGTTTGATGATTGACATAATACACTTGGAAGATCATTCTATGAGATTATTGGGTCACCAGAATCATGGTGACATTAGATGAAGCATGTGGTCTTGGAGAGACCTTTTTGGGGCTAAACGGAGGAGATAATGTGTTCAGAAGATTTCCAGCTTGGATTGCGGATCTTAGCGCACATTTTATGATTTTTATTTGTTGTATACTTGTTTAAGATACTATGTGTATCTTAGCAAGGGTATATGTATTTATTTTTGCATTGGGGAAGTCCTAACAAGCTGACCTAATTGCTTATTGTAACTTGTATAAAGGAAAGTCATTACAGAATAATGCATGTGATGATTAAGAAGTGATTGAAAAATTGTTATTGGAAGGTCTACTAGATGTAGAGAAGAGGTAATTCATTAAGAACTTCATTGGAACTATTTGGGAAAAGCTAGTTGTTGTAAGTCAGTTTATTACTGTTGTTGTATACTCTTATACATTTATTTGGATAGTGGATCCAAAAGGTGGGTCTAAAATTTTGAAGGTGGATTTAACCTTCACTTTGGACAGTGTTCTCAGGAAGTGAGCCTATCCTTGTAATAAAATCCTAACATGGTCTTTACTTTAACACGGACTTGTACTGAATGTAATAATCAACTCCTAATAGGGCTAGGTCTCTTAACATGGACACAATATATTTAGTGGATTATTAGTGTGTACCATTCCCACTAGGGTTTTTCCCTTAATAGGGTTTTCCTCGACTTCAAATCTTTGAGTTATGGTGTTATGTTTTTTGTGATATTATTATGATTACATTACTATTTTAGTTTTTATAAAGTAATAGAATTAAAATAAATTTAGAATTTAAGTTTTGGCACACAATTGATTCATTCCCCCCTCTAAGTTGTGTTGGTGCATTATTATTGCTAACAACTGGTATCAGAGCATCTAGTCCTCAGATAAAAAGCTTAACTACTTGAGGAGATCAAAAGAAGGATTACTACAGAAAGGAGAGCCCTAAGTTTGATGCTGAAAACTTTGACAGTTGGAAGAATAAGATGAGGACGAATATGATTTGCATGGGAATTTATTACTGAATGATTATTAAGAAGGATGAAGAAATCAAGACAAAATCTGAGATAGTTGATGCTACTTAAGATGAGAATAAATTGTTTCATTGAAATATGGTGGGTTAAGGTATCATTATATCTATATGACTATACAATTGGTGGGTTAAGGTATCGTTCTAATATTCTTGTAGATTGAATAAGGCATGACATTGTAAGAGGCTGTAGATTTGATAAGGTAATTATGGAGATTTTTCCAAAATATTTGAATGCTTAGGAGAAAAAGAGGTACTTTTGTCTTGTATTTATACATTGTAGGAAACACTTTTGTAGTATTATGGTTATAAATAGGAGAACATGGGATTTTTTAGTTACTACCCTTTGAATGATCAAGGGACTTGAGCAAGGATTCTTTCTAATTTGGGAATATTTTAAGTATGTCATACATAGATATATTAGCCTTTATCTTCTTCAATTCTTCAATAAAACTATGTATCTTGAACCATAGTTGGATTTATCAAGATTTGAGGGGGGCTAGACATATTGAAAAATGAGGTGCTTTAACCTCTTAGTGATATTTTATTATTTATAGCTTGTCAATCTGGTGGTGTTAGATGTGAAATATGTGGGATTCTATTAGTAAGTGGCTCTTTCTAACTTCCTATATTGTAGTTACTTTGATTAGTGTTCTAAAATGCATGTACCTTAGAGTACTCTATCTCATCTTCTCATTGGAATAAGAACACAATCTCTTCCTTAGTAAACTTATTATTTGATTCACCCTTGGTAAATAATACATATGAATCCAACATCATTGTTCTAAAAGGAGAAGACAGTTGATCTAAACTTGGTGGTACTTCTCTAAATCCTTGTTCACCACATGGCTGCTCAACATGAAACCCTTTTGTGGATCCTAGAAAATTTGCATTAGTGCACTCAAATGCATTAGAGTTTTCATATGGGATACTTATATTATTAGGAAAAGTGTTCCAATCATGATTTCTTTTCTATCCAAAATTTCTATTCAAAAATAAGATTAGATACATATAATTCAACACAAAATAATGCACCCTTCTTTTATTCTACATCTTATTCCACTACTCATAATACAAATTATATTTGGATACATATGTGATTCTTTAGATCATATATTATAGGAACCACCCTAAAATGACTCTCTAATTATTGATTTGTTTCCACAACTCGAATAAAAAAATACATAAACTAACCCAATTATTATACTAACATCTATGGGAATGATGCAATATTCCCAACACCCTCCAATATGGAATCACTCCCCAAATAGTGATAGTGGACCAATAATACCTAAAGAATATGTAAGGTACGATTAGGGACAAACACATCTACTTATAACAAGCAATAGTGGAATTGGTCTCACTATGCTCAATATACCTTTATCCAAGGATAGGGACAAACACAATACCCATGGAACCAAGGATAGAGACTAAGAAATCTATCCACAATTTTACATCAAGTTTGGATAGGGATGAACAAATCTATCCAAAATAAGTCATGAATAAGGACACACACAATTAATCACAATAATTATGATTAGGGACAAACACATCTAATTACAATCACCAACTTCTATGACTAGAGATAAAATATTCCAACCACTTCACCACCTCATGAATGGAGAAAAAACACATCTATTCACTAACAACCAAAAAATATGATTGGGGACATACAAATCTAACCACAACATAGATTTTTTGAGAACAATGTCCTCATTGTTTCTTATGCATCCACCATTACATATAATTTCCACTTTGATCACAAATGATATGAAACAGTTTCCATTGCCACTTGAAAATTGATACTGGCTTTAGTCATTTTGGTAAAAAATGATTTATCACTAATACAATTCATGAACTCATCACTAATGAATGATGAGAGATTTATAAATGTCCTCTAGCCTCCTGTGCCTCCATCCCCTAGTTAGTTTGCTACATATAAAATTTAATGTTTTAGGCTTATTTAATCAATTGTGAGGAGATAATATATCCTCCCGTTCTTGATTTGAACTTCTTACAAGGAGTTTTGGGAGTATATGGGTAAATTTTCCTATTAGTTAATTTCAAAATGAGTCAAAACATACATTAAACTAACTAAACCTACTCATACCTCTGACTAAGCCAAAATGGAGGCATCCAACTCCATTGATATTATCTTTAAGTGATTTTATGTGGATATACTCTCAAAAAAACAACTATTTGATTCTCCAAATGATATAAACACTAAATGGATTGAATTAAGATACTACTATGAAATCGATATGGAGAAACTAGATTAAACTAGTGAATGAAGTTGCAATAACTTAGATAAGTATACCATGATTTATAACGATGAATGTAAAGTACTACGAAAGATAATAATATTTATCAAATGATATCTAAAAGTTCTAGAATGAAACTATCATGATAACGATACAATTGAGTGATTAATTAAATTCAAGAGGAGAGGCTCCTATTTATAGGATTTAGAGGGAAATGGACAGTTAGGATTCAAAGTTGGATGAAGGGATATCATTGTATAGGATTGATGAGGTGGATGCCAAATGAAGGCATAGTAGGAAAGGTGGTTGGTCATGCAAAGGGGATGAATTTATCACACATTTGTGAGCAACCTTTGAAAAGGATGGCTCATAAATGTGGAGTGGGAGAAAAAATGGAAGAGGGTGACTCAAGATGTCTCACACATGTGTGAAAATCATCCAAAATGTTATGGGGGGACAAGCATGTAATAATGGTAAGTGGATATTTATGGAAGGTAGTTAGTTAAATTTGGAAGGTGTGTTCACACGTGTGAGACAATTTAAAATTGAAGGGAAATACAAATTATTGTATAAATTACACAATTAGGGTAATTAATCTAGGATTAATAAAAGGATAGGTTTAAGGGTGATAGTGATGGGTTCTAGGCTAAGGATTTAGGTTGGGATTAGATTTAATTAATAAGGAATTAATTAAATCATATGATTACAAGGAAATATCCAAAATAAAATTATTTAAATATAGGCTAAAGGGTAATAGTGTAATTTAAAATTAATTACACCATTAGGTTAGAAAAGGGTTCAATATAATTAATTAATTTTTATTTATTATATTATAAGATTAAGGGGAATAATAATAAAAATAATTGATTAAAATTAATTATATTATTAAGCTAGTTAATTAATCAAATAAAAATTTAATTAATTATGAGGTTTGGTTAGTATGAATTTTGAATAATTCATAAAGGATTATTTTTGACATCTACATTTTGCCCCTCTTTGATGCAATGTTTGAAATGGCATCGCGTCAAACAAGAGAAAATAAAGATGCACCAAAGGAAAATGGAGGTAGGGAATTTGTAACAAAGTAGTGATGGTGGAAGGGTATGCTCCCTCGAGAAATTGGCACAAAAAATAATTGTTGCATAAATTTCTTGAAAAAAGGAAAAAAAATAGGAAAAGGACTAGGAAGGGAAGAAAAATTAATTTTGCACGACAAATAGGTTGGCGGAGAGAAAATGAAAGAAAAATGGGGGTCAAGAAGGTATTAGGGGCCAATGGGAGGGATATAAGTAGGCTTAGAGGACCCTACAGGGTGTCATTATCACACTCGCAAGTCAAAATCTAAGCTATATAGTGACAAAGATGGAAGGGGTGAGGAAAAAGGATCAACTTGGGGAGTATGTGTGAGTTTACCAATGACCAAATGAGTACAAGGACATGGTAGGTGATCTATCCCTATCCTGTACTTTTTCTATTTTGTATTTATTAGGCATTTAATGTACATTTATTAGGGTCTCATTGGAAAAAGATGTCAATCCTAGGATTTACGTAAGTGCAAATGCCAATCCTAGGATCAGTGCCTATATAGGCATATTAGGATTCAGTGATAAAGGAGATGTCGATAAGGGATTGGAATCTCTATGAATATTAGGGAGGGTTAGGGTTAGGTGAATGGATTGGTGCATGTGCTAATTAGTGCCAACACAGTTCAGGGCCTTGCCCAATGAATTGACATCTCTGCCTAGGAGAGCTAGGGGCTGAAGTGAAAGGGATAGATAGGGTAGAAAAGTGTTGAAAAACACTCATAGTGTATTAGGTGATAATGGGGATATGATTCCCCATAAAATTTTGGGATGGGATAGGGTTAGACTAGTTTAGAAAAGATAAGCTGATGCAAGTTTGGTGGATGCATGCTTTTATTCCTCTTTTCGCATCATGGGAGCACTACCTAGTGACCATGGAGCTACATGCATAGTTGAATGAGGAGGAATGTTCATTGGTAGTTTATGCTAGTTTGGATTATGTGCACAAGTAGCCTCATTTACATGCAAATAATGAAATGATGATGGCACTTCTTGAGAGGTGTCACCGCGAGACCTTTTCTTTTTATTTACCCACTAAAGAGATGACTATAACTCTTTTGGACATATGGAGGATCCTTCAAGTGCCTATTCAAGGAATTATTATTGAGTATAGATTGAAAAATTCATATTACTATACAGAGGGGGAATTTAGATTGAGGATGTAGAGGCTTCTAATGAGTGGGATATATATGTGATGGAGGCCAACTGTTGACAAGGGAATACTACCACTTTCATTATACTTAGCAAGATTTATTAACGGGTGCATGGTGCCTAATTTATTTGGACACAAATTTTCTATGGGATGGGTGATCATTTTATATAATACTATAGAGGATGCAATTATATATTTCTAGGGATATGTCATCCTAGGGTAGTTTTACCACAATATACACATGCATGTATATCAAGGGTAAAAGAACCTTGGGACCAAAGTTACATTGCTTTTAGTATGGATCTGGGAGAATATTATAATATTCCATCTATTGGGAGGGCGAGATCAATAGAAGGAGGATCCCTATACTTGTAGATATCAAGTGGCATTACATTATTCCTTAGTCTATGCCATAGGTATTGGAGATGTATTCTTGATAAGATTCAGGTGTTCATATGGTTTCCATATAGGGACTATGAGGATATGAGAGAGAGAGAGGACATGTACTATCTTTCATATGTACAATCATATTACTAGTTTATTAGGAGGACCATTCACATGGTAGAGCGATACATGCCTATTCAGGTTATAAAACAATTTGATATTGTATAGGATTTGGTTAGGGATGAGCTGTTACATCCTCATGTTATATGGGAAGCCATGATATGGGACCAATATGTTGAGGTTACACCAGTGTATGTTGCATTGTTGATACTGATAGGCCTATTAGGTTGACATATATAGGACATGTATTTTTAGATGAGAAACCAGACGATGCTATGGATATTGATGAGAAACATGGGGATAGAGGGGATGATGATGATGGTAGAGATGATAGAGGGGATTCTCCTCAGGAAGTCATCATAGGTAGAAGGTGTGATGACACTTAAAAAGAGATACCCATTGGTGAGGAGGGATAAGGAATTGGTACCAATAATAACAAAGGATCCCCTAATAAAAGTATAGGGAGGACAAGGATAGTGGCCATAGGTAAAGGGCCCATAGGTAAAAATAGAGGTACCACATACATAGGGACATAGGAATAGGTCAAGGCCACAACCCAAGGCTACAAAAAAATATCTCACTAGGATTTGGAGAGTACATAGGAGGGATTAGGGTTTATGATGAGGGGTAGGGATGATTCCCAAGAAAAAAACCCACCCTTGAACTTGAGAGAGATACAATTATGGTAGAGAGGGATAGTCTGTAGGTTGAGTTAGCTATAATTCAGGTAAAATGAAATAGAGATAGCTATTACTGACATCTTATAGACATTTCTTACAATATCCTTACAAGAGAGGGATGCAACTAGATCACATGTGTCATCTCTTTAGAGATACTTACAAACCACAGTGTAGGAGGCATGGTGGGTGTAGGTAGAGACTATAGAGGAGTGGTTTGATATTGGTGTGTGGGATATATAGACAAATATAGATGAGGCTAAGATAGAGATTATATGGTTGAGGGTAGATTTGGATGATGCTTCTAGAGGTAGGCCACATAGTATAGGGTATAGTAGGAGATCATTGGATATATGGTGATACCTATAGGATTCACATAAGGCATGATTTCCATAGAATATCATGTGAAAAATGAGATATGGGCTATGGAGGTAGAGTATTACAAGACTCTATACTTTTAGGTAGTTCTAAAGGGGCCTAGAGTGCCATCATTTGTAGAGAGGACCCAAACACATAGAGGTGGGGGATCAATCTCATCAGGTGGTTCTATGGGTATGAGGGCACCAAGGGAACATAGTGGGGATGATAGAGAAGGTGGAGTAGAGAGATAAAGGCATGAAAAGCCAAGATAAGGATAGAATCCTAGACTAGCCACCATGACATAGATTTTTGTCAACATATGAGATATATGATTGTGCAACATTATATCTATGTAGTTATTCCATGGACTTATTGATGGAATATATGTTCTATGTTATTTATGCTAGACATTTTTCATTATGGAAACTATGATGATTAGGATGGACATTATGATGATGATAATGATGATATGATAATGATTATTCCGATGGTTACCTATACATGTTTCCTATATGTATGCATGTGTGTGTATGTACTATGTGATTATTCATGATGGTGATGCTTGTGCTTTTATGTGACTGGTTGACATTTGTGATACATGATGAGTATGTATATGATTACAAATATGAGATGCAACTATATAGGAATAAGTTATGATGATAAATTCATTATGAGGATACTAACATATATGTGAGAAGGGATATGGGATGTGATATTATTATACATTATGATGTATGTACTAACAACTCTATAATATAGGAAGATGTATCATGATGTATGAGATGTATGATGTATGTAATAATGAATTTGTGATGTAGGTGGAAATGTATGTATGCATACTAACATATGGATTATGGATTATATATGTATGATTATGGATAGTGGTATATATGATAGAATGATATAAAAAATGATCTAAATGAATTGTGTAATATAAATGCACGGTGTAACTATGATCTAACTAAGTGCTGTAATACCCCAAAAATGGGCTATAGGTTCATTAACCTCCTATATCGACATATCGAACGAAATCAACATCAAAGTCCTAACCAAAGGCACATCTGAACATCATCGAATCCTAATTGATTATCTTAAATTCTGCATCGGGGAATATTCCTAGTGATATTCCTAATTATCATAATTATCTTTAATTTAATAGTTATTTGGCGATAAATCCTATTTATCCTAAAGTTTGATTAATTGAATATTCTCAATATTTAATTAATTGATTTGATTCTGCCACTTAATTATTTAATTGAATTTAATTGTATTTATTCCTAAGTATTATTATTTAAATTTGACAATAAATCAAAATTCTTATCATTAATTGATTAAATTCTTATTTAATTAATTAAAGCAAGTTGTCATATTTGATGATATTATTTTTGAATAAAAGTTTGATTAAATGATTGATTAACCCATAAATCAATTGTTTTATTTTTAAAATCAGTTAAGTTGAGAATAAATCACTTTATTTATTTATTAATTCATAATTATCCATGTGCACAATCAAAGAGCAGTTAAACTCCAAATCAAAAAATCAATGCAAGTTATTGACTTTTTGGAACTCAACATCATTTTTGAGTTTTAAAGTTCATCTAAACTTCTAATTTGAGTTAAAAAGCTATTTTTGCATGATTTGCATGTTTTTGTGAATTAAATTATCTTTATTTAAAAATAACTCAAAAATTAACCTGAGTTATTTGAGTGATTTATGGCTTTCTTTCATGTATCCTCAAAGCCCTATATTTCTATAAATTAAGGCTTCAGCTCTTCACAAATCATCCACAAGAATTGCATAATCATGTTGCTGAATTGGAGACTGAAGAATCATTTTTGCGAATCAAAGCTTTGTGAGATCAATATTGCATAGTTTTTCATATCATATTAGTTTTCATTTGTTAGATCATCATAGCATATTGGTTTTTCATATTATCATAGATTCATATCATTTTTCATCTCATTGCATCTAAAATCCAAAAAAATAGATTAATTGCATTCATATTTCATATCAGTTTTGCATTTAGATCCTTCGTTTAGGTGTCGTCAAGGTCACTGATCTCGATAACAATCTGAGAACATCATACTCGCACCTACTAGAAGGTAGTAAATCACCTGGTTCGTTTAGTTTTTCATTTATTGCACGATTTCATTTTAGCTAACCTCTAATGTTTTAGTGAAGTGTTGTGTCTACAAAATAGGTACAAAATTCTCACACACATTTCTGGCACCCACCGTGGGGCCCTGAAACAAATTGGGAGATATGTACAAACTAAAGCAAGACTGAAAGCTGGGAAAGACCAAGATTGTACTGATAGATGGAGCATTTTGAAACAAGTGGCGCCTGTTTGCTAGGTTTTCACCATCTTGGTAGAGATTCTATTTTTGCTACCAAGGCACCTGTTTCCAGGTTTTCACCAAGGCACTCTTTCTTTTTCTCATTTTTTCAATTTTTTTTTTGTACTTTTGATATTTTTCACTTTTTTTGTGAATCATCAAGGTGCCTATTTCTAGGTTTTCACCAAGATGTTCATTTTTTTCAGGACTTTTTCCAATTTTAAAGATTTTTTCAGGACAATTTACCATAGACTGAATGTCTTAGGCATAGAATTTCTTCAGATGGAGAATGTTGATTGGTTCTCGAAGCTGTTCTCCTTCAGTCATTAAGAGTTGATAGGCACCAGAGCCAAAAGTAGCAGTGATTACAAAGGGACCCAACCAGTTGGGTTCAAACTTCCCCATGCGCTCTTGATGTGATTGATTTTTAGGATTTTCTCTCAAGACTAGATCACCAACCTGAAATTCTCTATGTCTGACTTTGTTGTTGTAGCCTCTAGACATTCTCTTCTGATATACTCTGAGAGGATCATACGCTGCTTGTCTGCACTGATCTAGTAGTTCAAGTTCTTGCAACCTAGACACTCTATAGTCATCATCAGTTACCAGACCATGCATTTTGATTCTTAGTGATGGGATTTCAACCTCAATAGGTAGTACCGCTTCAGACCCATAAACTAAAGTGAAAGTTGTAGCCCCAATAGGCATTTTGATACTTGTTATGTAGGTCCAGAGAGTTGGATTGATCATGAGATGCCAGTCTCTTCCTGTCTTATTAACTATTCGATGCAAGATTTTCAATAGATTCTTATTAGATGCCTCTGCTTGTCCATTCCCTTGAGGATAGTAGATAGAAGACCAATGTTGTGTGATCTTGAATTTGGCACATAGATCATCTAGGTCTTTGTTCTTGAATTGTCCACTATTATCTGTAATTATGGAATGAGGTATCCCATATCTGCATATGATATAGTTCAATATAAACATAGATATTTTCTTTCTAGTTGCTTGTGTCAAAGGGACTGCTTCTACCCATTTTGTAAAATAATTTATAGATGTGATTATATGGGTATGTCCATTAGAAGAATGAGGATGTATAGCTCCTATAAGATCAAATTCCCATTGGTGGAAAGGCCATTTTTTAGTAAAGGGAATTATATCTCTCCCTAGAGCATGAATTAAGTTGCCATGCACTTGACACTTTTGACAATTCTTAGCAAATTTGACAGACTCTTTCTCCATTTTAGGCCAATAGTACCCAGCCCTAATAAGTTTTTGAGCTAATTTTAAACCGTTCGAGTGTGACCCACAAATACCATCATGGACTTCCTCTAACGCACATTGAGACTCTTCCCATTCTAAACATCTAAGTAGCGTACCATTTGTTAGAGTAGTCTTATGTTAGCTAATAATTAAATCATTTAATTATTAGTTTATCATACTCTAGGCTTAAGTTTCACTTAGGCGCTTTATAATTCTTTAGGGTTTTAGCCTTTAGGGTTTCGTGTTTCCTTTTATAAGGATTCACTTCTTTCATTTCAATAAGGAGATTGTATTATTTTCATCATTGTTAATAGAAAATTATTTTCTTGCAACATGGTTTTGCAGTCTCTGGCCTTTTGGCCGCCATAGCTTTCTGTCTTTTTGCTTCTTCTTTGTGACAGTCTTGCATGCAGGTGTTCTTGGGATGATTTGCGTTTGTCAAATCTAACATGGTATCAGAGCTCTCCTACATCTGGCTGTTCATACTCTGTTAAAGCAAGCGAGGGTTTGAAGGTTTCACAGCTGTTTCTAGCATTCTTCATTGATTCTGGGGGGTCTCTATTTTTTGAGGCACTTTGGGCCCAAACGGACACTTCCATTGCGTCCAGAAGGCCCAAAAACCCCAGAATCCATATAAAGCTTGTCCGATTTGGACACCAGGGCTCTGGAGAATTTTTTCGGCCTCCTATGGGCCGTACGGCACGAGAAACGAAAAAAATATTAAAAAACCTTATTTTTAAGGTTTTTTTTTGCGTTTTGTGTACCGCATGCAGTGTTATTTTAAATGCGCCGCCAGCGCGCCGCCGCCGCACCACCGCCGCCAGCCAGCGCCCGGCGGCCACCCCTCTGCACTGTGCGGTCTCTTCATGCCGCCTCCCGGCCCACCACCCGCAGCGGTCCCCCACCACCACCGCGCCACTCTGCGGCCTCCGCTCCGCCGGCCCGCCCCTCGCCCGGCCCACCGCCGCTCCGCTGGCCCCCGCCGCTGGTGGCAGCCCGTTTCAGCCCCCGCGGGCTCATTTCACAGCAGTGCGGTCATATGACCGACCAGGAGCTGCGGCCCAGCCCTCGGAGTGCGCCATGCGCCCGGGGGCCTATTTTTTTTAGCCCCTGGGGCTCTTTTTTTGCCTTTTTGGGGGTACCTGGGCCTTTTTCGCTCTACAGAGAGCATACGGGGGTCTTTTTCTGACTTCCATATATCATCGGAAAGCTCTTTCCGAGCTCTTTTCGATGGTGGAGGTTAGGGTTTTTGGTTCCACCGTTTCAACAGTGTTTTTTTCTGTTGAAGTCTGATGTCTCTTTTTGCCTTCCGGGAGTCATATCTGGCTCATCCGGACTCCTTTTTCGGCAAACAAGATATCGTCGGAAAGCTGATTCTGTGTACTATTCAGTGGCAGAGGTATTTCTTCCAGATTCTGCTCCAGGTTTTCACTCCTCCGAGTTATGCAGTTTATGCCCTCTGGTGGTGTGCTTGGTTCTACAGGTCCGGGGATCTCTTCTTCTGGTTTCTTAGTGCACTCTTCTTTTCTGACTTCTGAGCTTGTATGCTCTTTCTGATGTATCTTTGTTCTGTAAACGCACTAAGATAAAGTGCCCTCTTCTGCATTTCTGGGATCTTTTTCACCTGGTTCAGTTTTAGTATTCGCACTCAGTTATAAAGTGCCATGGGGGGATTCTGATGCATTTGCCACTATAGGCGCATCCACTCTTGTCAAGTGAGCGTACCTTCCACGACATTAGCCCATGTAGACTGTGTCTATGACACCGCCCTTTATCCTGTGTGTGTGCTTCTGTTGCACTGTTGGTGTTCCTGGTTCTTCTTCTGCAGCTGTTTTTGGCATCGCATTTCAGTGTTCCTGTCACCTCTCCCAGTTCAGCATTATGGGGGGGTTCACCTGTTGGTTCTATTGCTTCCTGGTTCGATTGATCAGCTCTTCAGACACTTGTCTTCTCTACCTGGTCATGCACTTCAGTGGGGGTTCCAGCAGTATCTTCTGATAGAGTTTTCAGACATGCTTCGGAGGAGCTTCTTGCTCTCTTCTTGTTCCTTTCTCTGGGACATCTTTTGCTTTATGTTTTGGGTACCTGATCAGGCCTAGTTGCCGGGACCCATCTTTCTAGCTTTCTGCAGTAGTTTAGCTTTTTTTGCTTCTCCCTAAGTTACACTTAAGGGGGGGTGTTAGAGTAGTCTTATGTTAGCTAATAATTAAATCATTTAATTATTAGTTTATCATACTCTAGGCTTAAGTTTCACTTAGGCGCTTTATAATTCTTTAGGGTTTTAGCCTTTAGGGTTTCGTGTTTCCTTTTATAAAGATTCACTTCTTTCATTTCAATAAGGAGATTGTATTATTTTCATCATTGTTAATAGAAAATTATTTTCTTGCAACATGGTTTTGCAGTCTCTGGCCTTTTGGCCGCCATAGCTTTCTATCTTTTTGCTTCTTCTTTGTGACAGTCTTGCATGCAGGTGTTCTTGGGATGATTTGCGTTTGTCAAATCTAACACCATCTAGACCTCATTTGTACAGATCATGACCAATGATGACATATCAGGAGGCATTATGGATAAGGTATCTCTTTTCATGGAGGTTGAAGGTATCAGGAATGATTTGGTCTTGGAGATAGGAAAATAGGTTTTTGTATCTAGATGAATCATGACCAACAATAGTGTAGATCGTGCGGGTTTCAGGGGAATCATATGCAGGATAAGATAGTGCTTCCACCAGGAACTCATAGTATAGCTCATGTTCAGGTTGCTATAATAAAGTAGATAATGTTGCCATTGCATCGACAACCTTATTCTCTATTCTAGGAATTTGCTAAAATGTGATAGATAGGAAATATTGCTTTAGATCATCTACCATTCTCTTGTAAGGAATGAGATTTTCATCTTTAGTTTGGTACACATCATTGACTTGATGAATAATAAGTTGAGAGTCTCCATGAATGTGTAGCTGTATTACTCTCCATTCAATTTCTATTTTCATACCATTCAAAAGGGCTTCATATTCAGCAATATTGTTTGTGCAAGGAAACTTTAATCTGAATGCTTTTGGGATTGAGTATCCTTGAGGAGTTATGAACAATATGCCTCCTCCAGATCCATTCTGTGTATACGAGCCATCAAAGAATAACTGCCATTCTCTAGAAGAAAGAGTCATGATAGAGGAATTTGGAAATTCCATTTGCATTGGTGTATTGTCAATCATAGGTGCATCTGCTAATTGATCAGCAATAACCTATCCTTTGATAGCTTTTCATTCCACATATTCAATGTCAAATTCATTTAAGAGCATGACCCATTTAGCTAATCTACCTATGAGGGCAGCTTTTCTTAGAAGGTACTTGAGTGGATCCATTTTAGCTACCAAATGTGTGGTATGAGCTAACATGTAATGTCTTAGTTTTTGTGATGCAAAGATCACAGCTAGACAAGCTTTCTCAATAATTGAATAGTTCTTCTCATATGCAACCAATGTTCTACTAATATAGTATATAGCTCTTTCCTTTTTGTTCTCATCATGCTGTGCTAGCAATGCCCCCACTGATGTATCTGTAGCGGAGACATATAAGATCACAGGCTTCCCATGAATAGGAGGCATCAAGATCAGAGGATTTGATAGGTATTTCTTGATACAGTCAAAGTTCTTTTCAAATTCTTCATTCCATGCAAAGGTCACACCTTTATGTAATGTTTTTGTAAAAGGTTGTGATATGTCTGCTAGCTGTGATATAAACCTTCTGATAGATTGAACTCTTCCTTGCAATGTCCTCATTTGACTGATATTCTTGGGAGGTTGCATCTCTATTATAGCCTTGACTTTAGCTAGATCAACTTCAATGCCTTTCTTTGAAACTATATATCCTAAGAGCTTTCCAAAAGTGACACCAAAAGCACACTTCTTAGGATTTAGTCAGAGACTAAACTTTTCCATTCTATCTAGGATCATGCTCAAGTCCTTTAGATGTTCAGTTCTAATCATAGATTTTGATAAAGTATCATCAACATAATCTTCCATAGTTCGATGCATCATGTCATGGAAAATAGATGTCATAGCTCTTTGGTATGTAGCACCAGCATTTTTAAGCCCAAATGGCATGACATTCCAACAGAAGGTACCCCATGCACATGTGAAAGCAATTTTATCTTGATCCTCTGGAGCAATTTTTATTTGGTTATATCCAGAGAAACCATCCATTAAAGAATACATCTCAAAACCTATAGTCATGTCCACTATCATATCAATGTTAGGTAGTGGAAAATCATCCTTAGGGCATGCTCTATTCACATCTCTAAAGTCTGTGCACACCTTGATTGAACCATCTAGTTTTGAAATAGGTACAATATTAGAGATCCACTCTACATAGTCAATAACTCAGATGAATCCAGCTTTCAGGAGCTTCTCTAATTCAACTTTTACCAAGAGTGCAACATGAGGATGCATCTTTTGCAATTTTTGCTTAACAGGTTTTACATTAGGAGCTATAGATAAATGGTGCATGATAAGATTAGGAGCCAACCCTGGCATATCTGAGTATTTCCATGCAAAGTTGATCTTTTTCTCTATTAGGAATGTAGTAAATTTTTGCTTCTCTTCTTCTGATAATGATTGTGCTACATGTACCAATTGTGGTTCCTCTGTTGTACCCAAATTAATGGATTGAGTGGGCTCAATTAGAATAGGAGATCTGTCCTATAAATGACTTGGAAGGACATCAAATATCTCATCCTTAGGCACCTTAGAGAGGTTTTCGCCTTCAGATACATCTTTTCTTTTTACTTTTGTAGGTTCTAAGACTGCCATAAAGTGGTTTTCACCCTCATAACTCTTTTTCTTTTTATTCTTATTCTTATTTTTCTGACTAAGATATTTGATGTCTGACTCGGTCATGCCGACGCTCGGTTCACTGATGGAAGTCCTCATAGGGTCAACTGAATTTAGGTATCAAGCAAGGGCATAGTCATTCGGGAAGGTATAAATACCATGGCTCAGATTTGTGGAGGTTTGATCAATAAGTTCTAGATATTGGATAGTCAAAGTGGGGAAAGATTGGGAGATAGTGTTTATAGATATGGATATGTCATCATTGGTCCTAAACCAATGCTCGAGTTCAAAGGTGATATTACAAATTAAGACATTCAATTCATGAATAGGCTCAATGTCATTGTGGGAGTCCAATTTAGCCATAGGTGGATTAGACTCGATAGGTTCATCATTTTTCTCTAGACTTATGTTGGGATTAGGTGCATATTGGTGAATAACATCAAAATTTTTCTCTGTAATAAGCTCATCTAGTTCTGGAATGGCTCCCCATTCATATTCATTAGATTCATCTTCTAATTCAAGATCTCTAGGAAATCTTAGAACATGATTAAAGTCAAGGTGAATACCCCAAGAAGGGTTACCGTCAGATTCAGATTTGTATTCATACTCATGGGAATCTATCTCAGAATAACTACCACTTCCCTCTTCTTGATTTTTTTTGAGATTAGTTGGTTCTTGTGTTGCAACTATCTCTTAATTGATAGTAGGTTCTTGTGTTTCTACTACATTAATTCTTTTGATTGGATCATCTTTATCATCAAGAAGGTCTTTGATCTCCTTAGGAAATTTTTCATAGTGGATGAGTTCTGAGCTGTCTGAATCAATATCTGATGGTTTTGTTTCTTCTTTCTTAAGAAGAGGTTCTCCTGGTGTGATCTGCTCTATGACATGAGAACAATTACCCTTGAGGTGATAGGGTTTCTTCTTAAAGCCTAGGCCAATAGTATTCTTATTTTCTCTACTAGTATGTGGGAGAGGTGCCACAAGACCTTTTCCTCTGATTCCTAGAGGTTCTTTACCTAAATATCCCATCTTAGCTATTAATTTATCTCCTAGACCATATGAATTAGAAGGGAGTTTGGATACTGTAGAGTCACTAGTTTGAACAACTTGAGATTCAGGTTCGTCTTTGTATAGCCATGATAACACAACTTCATCCTCTTCAAACTCTTGATTGGATACTTGATCTGCTACAAAATTCTTTTTATATGCTTCAAGAGGTTCTTTAGAGTCTGGTATGGATTGTTTCAAAGATTTCCCATAAGACTTAGGTGAGATAGGGAGAGATGTCAAAGATAAGAATGGCTCGATAGTATATTCTCCCATACTATTTTCTTTGATATTGACCTCTTTTGCAAGATCTTCCATTTTAGATGTGGATGCTTCTTTAGTTGGTTCAATGGATGATTCTCTGTTATTAGGTACAAGCTTATCTGCACTTTCCTTCAAGGTATTGCAAGTTGTATTTAGATCTGCAGGGATTGTAACCTCTACTCCTTCATAAGGAAACTTCAAATATTAATGGTATGTAGAAGGAATAGCTTGCATTTCATGTATCCATGGTCTTCCTAGAAGAATGTTGTAGGCCAAAGGTAGATCAAGAACTTGACATATAGTATCTTTGATAACTGGACCTACTCTGATGGGTAAGATAATGGTGCCTTTAGAAGATCTTTCTTGTTCATCATAGGCTTTTATGGTGATCTTCTTTCTAGGATCAATAGCCAATTCTAAAAATCCCAATTGTGTGATCAAGCAATAAGAACAAATGTTTAGGCCAGTGCCCCCATCTATCAACAAACGTTTGAATCTACGGTTCTGGATCAAAACTTCTATATGCAAAGGCTGATTATGTGGGTGACTCAAGGAGTTGTCATCTTCCTCTGAAAAGGAGATATATTGCAGAGATGTAAGATGTCCAGCCATAGTTTGGAACCTATCTAAATCAAGGTCATCAGGAACATTGGAACCGAGCAAAGCTTTGTCTAGTATGGCTCTGTGAGCTGGAGATATTTGAAGCAACTCAAACATGGAGATTTTGGCATTAGTGTGCTAGAGTTTTTGAACAATGCTATAAGATGTAGGCCTCGTATCCTTTGGATTGGAAGATTTGGAAGCAGCCTTCTGTTTAGAAGTAGATGAAAGATTGAAGGGCACCTTAGGGACATTTGATGAATTTGAGATTTGTCCTTTCAAATGTGCTTGGGCTTGTGATCGAGTAACTGCATTGGTGGATTGATTTTGTCTATCTCTTCTTACAATTGTGATGACATTGCAATGCTCTGAGAGACAGGGTTCAACCATATTGATGGTAGCATTATTTCCAAGGTAAGCATAATTGACTTTTGCCCCCATATTAGGCTGAGAAGTTGAAACTCCTTGACCATGTTGTGGAAATGGTTCTGTGAATGTTGTATGATCATTATCACTCTTAGGATTGTCAACTATGATGTCTCCCCTATCGATAAGATCTTGAATGGTGTGTTTCAACTGAAAGAAGTTATTAGTTTTGTGACCTTTACCTCGATGGAAATCACATAATTCATTTTCTCTCCACCATTTTGGCTTAAGCTCAGAATCAGGTGGTTGGATTGCTGGCAAAGAGATGATGTTATTAGCTAGTAGAGTTTTCATAGCTGATTCTAAATATTCTCCAAGAGGAGTGAACTTTCACTGTTTATCCCAAGATTTGTATTCTGGCTTCTTTTGAAATGGTTCAAATGAATTTTGTTTTGAAGCTTTAATGGCTTGGGAACCAAGAGTTAGGTTGTGTGCTGGTGCCTTTGATGGGGCACAGATAGTATCAACAATGCCATTTGTGATGATGCCTTTGTTCTTGTTCCAATTTTTGTTGTTGTCTTTAGAACTGGACCCAGATTCATACTTGTCTTTTTGAAGTGTGATTTCTCCTTTTTTCACAAGCACTTTGTCAATTTTGATAGCATTATCCACCATCTTATCAAAAGATGTATGATCTTGCATTTGTAGAGGATAATTGATTTCTGGAACAAGGTTATTGATGAAGATTTCCAGTTTTTCTATTTTTGGAATAGGTCTGGCATATAGAGAGAACTTCTTCATCCATCTCTTGAGAAATGTTAGGAAAGGTTCTCTTGGATATTGCTTGAGATTGCAGATATCAATCATGGTGACTAGATGTTGAATATTGTAGGAGTATTGTTGATAAAAAAATTTGATCAATTCCTCAAAAGTTTTGATAGTAGAAGGCAATCTAGAGAACTAGTGGATGGTTGCTCCCCCTAGAGATCGATGGAAGAGATGCATCAGATAGGTTGGGTCGTGCATGAATTCCATAGATTGTGTACAAAATTCTTTGACATGATCTTGAGGATCTGAGTGTCCATCATACTTATCATACTTTGACATCTCCACTCTTTTTGGAAATGGCGGCATGTACAAGTCTTTGTCAAATGGAAAAAGACATAGAGCCTCCATGGAGAACTCTTTGGGTTCCTTCTCTTTTTTGAATTGATTTAGTTTGACTTGTAAATCATGTATCTATTTTGTCATGGCCGTTATCGAAGTTTCTTCCTCATGTGTGATGATAGCTTCAAAATTAAAATTAGGAGGAAGCTTAGCTCCTTGATGAGCTAATTTTAAAAAGTATGCCTCTCTATCTTCTTTCAAGAAATGCTTCATCATTCATTTGAAGTTATCATCATTTTGATATTGAGCAATTTCTTTAGGCATGGGTTCCTGATCCGCACCATGTTGAGATTGAGTTCTTTGAGAGCCAAAGTTTGTCCCTGCTTGAGACATGGTAGGAATTTGTGGACTCCCTGGAATAGATTGATGTGGGGTTTGCTGGGTACCTCCATGAGTTGATGGAGGAGGTATGTAACCAGTTTTCAATCAAAAGTTGCCAAGACCGTCGTCTTTGTAAAGACCAAAATTGTAGAGTTTCTCAAGAGTTGGACCCCTGTTAGTAGTTATAGGTAAGGTTTGGGATGCTTCTCTAGATTTCTTATGTGAGGAAGCTCTAGTTTCCACCATCAACTTTGAGTGAAACAAAAGAATAAGATCCATATGACTAAAGAATGAATTGAATCAAGATGATCAGATGACGCAACCTTGTCAAGGTTTGATTGATTTGAAGATTTGATTAGACATGGGTGAAGGATACTGTGCCCTGGATGTATGGGTAGATTTCCCAAAAGATAGCGGACAAGATATCACAACACTTAGTCATTTTGATGATTGATTGAAGATTGATAGTTATGACAAGGTTTTGACACAAGATGAAAAGGACTCAAATCGATTAAATAGAAGGCTGAATCGGATTCAAAAGGCCACTTTAGGAAAATGATTGGATTCTCAATAGCTACTGCTCTATTCTTGACACAGTGATTTGTTCAACAGATTCTAGAAATAGGCTGAAAAAGCTAAATATCTGGCAATTCTGACAATTTTTTGACAACTTTCAAAATTTTCCCAAATGACACTCTTTAGACTTGTACGATAGTGGGTATGCTATGAAATGACAGTTGAAAAGCTCATATGATAGTGGGTATTCTATGAAATGACAGTTGAAAATCTCGTACGACAGTTGCAAAAACTCACACAATAGTTGCTAGCAGGATTTGACATTTTGAATATGACTGGCAGAAAGACTCGTACGACACTGGGTTCTCTACCATATGATAGATGGGCCGTAATGAAATGAAATTTGATAAAAAATCATATGAATTTTTGACCTCTTGAGATGACTTTTGACTCCAGAAAGGAATTTCACTTCAAATTTTGCAAATTTAGGGTTTTCAGTTTCAGATTGTTTGCAAATTTCAATGTCCAGATTCAAGGATTATAACAGATTTGTTCATTTTCAGTAACCAGATAGATAAACAAGCACGCAAAATACCAAGCAAGTGATTTCAAGCATGTCTGAAAACAATGAACAAGGGCAAAAGCAACCTTGCACATGAACAATCAAGTGACTTATTTGTGCTAATCCTTAGAAGTGCTAATTGTGTATGTTCCAAAATGTTTTGTAATAACACACATATACCCTAGAAAAATGAAAATTTGGCCTCTCTAGGGTTTTTAGTAATGGTTTGAATCTACAACTTTTATGATCCAAAGGGGTGAACTCCAATCTCGACGCACCAAGGTTTTGACACAGTCTGAGAATTTAATCAATCAGGAGCTGCTAGGGAGATTTGACAACCCAACAATGAACCACACCTATGAAGATTTCTTCCACAAGGATATTTATATAGCGGTTTTCACTACCATGGTGAAAATGGCTATTATTGCTTGAGGTTCCGTCAATGTGGTTGACCTAATTAAGGGAACGTCCACTATGGTTAACCCTCTCTAAAGGTGACTCACAAGATATACCACATGGAGACTGGTTCCATATTCAAGGATTTGGGTTTCTGGTACTATCCAAAAAGGAAGTAGAGCATAATCCCCTAGCCTTTTCACTTTTAACCCAAACAAAGCAAATAGATAAATCCAACATGCTAAGACCAAGATTATCTCACAAAGATCTATGACGTCAACCCCTTATGATCTATCAACCTCTCCGGAGAGAGAATGCCTTGATCAAAAGTTTAAAACACATGGATCTAGTGGAACGTGAGACTCCCTTAGTATCCTCCCCACCTACAAGGGATCCTTCATTGAGAAGAGTTTCACTGGAAACCCACTCTCTCAAGATCCACAAATAGTGTTCATGGGGCCTAATTACTATGTGTAACAAAGATGCTGAAAGAAAACTATGTTCATTTTTATAGCCCAAATGAAGTCTGTGATAGGAAAGCAATAAAAGTCACTCAAGCTAGACACATGAGATGTTCATTTTAGATCCAAAATCGAAGTCTTATCAGCTAAGAAGATTACCTTAGGTCCAATGCTCTGCAATCTAGAATTTAGCACACATCTGAAAGTACAAAATCAAGACAAATCAACAGCAAATTGTAAGCGTTAGAAATCAATAATCTGAACGTAAGGATTCACAAATTCTATGTCTCTGTAGCAAAATCTCACGTGAGTTAGGATGTGATCTCGCGTGAGGAAACACTATCTCGCGTGACGAAGGATGAAATCTCGTGCAAGGAAGTATGGTCTTGCGTGATGAAGGATGAAATCTCGCGTGAGGAAGTACGGTCTCACGCGATAAAAGATTAAGTCTCGCATGAGGAAGTGTTGAAACCAAAAAAAATTCATGTGAAATGATGAAAAATCTTGCACAAGAATCTGTGCAGAGATGTACGAAAGAATGGACAAAAAATTAAAAATCACAGTTTTGATAGAAAAAGTGCCAAATTTTTTTTTTCTTTTTTGTAGGCAAAAAATAAACAAAAAATAACATCGTGTAGAGTATACCAGAACCCTTGAAACCCTTAGCCTCAAAAGATAGAAAATTGATAGAAATGAATGGAAACTCATTTTAGGGCCCCACGGTGGGTGCCAAAAATGTGTGTGAATTTTGTACCTAATCTGTAGACACAACACTTCAATAAAACATTAGAGGTTAGCAAAAATTGAAAGCTGTAATGAATTGAAAGTTAAACTAACGAGGTGATTTACTGCCTTCTAATAGGTGCGAGTATGATGTTCTCAGATTGTAATCAAGATCAGTGACCTTGACGACACCTAAATGAAGGATTTGAATGCAAAACTGATATGAAATATGAATGCAATTAATCTATTTTTTTTGATTTTCTATGCAATGATATGATCAAAATTGATATGAATCTAGAATCTAAGATGAAAAACTGATATGCAATATAATTAATCTAACAATGATATGCTAAAATATGAATGATCTCACAAAGTTGTTGATTCGCAAAGAAGCTTTGATTCTCCAGATACCAATTTGCCAGCATGAGTTTGCAAAATTATGAGATGATTTGAGATGAGTTGAGCCGTAATTTATAGAAATCCAGGGCTTTGGAGGTGCATGGGAAAAAAGCCATAAATCACTCAAATAACTCAGGTTGATTTTTGAGTTATTTTTAAATAAAGGATATTTAACTCACAAAAATATGCAAAAGCAGAGTTTAACTCAAAATAGAGTTTAGCTTTAATTGATAATTGATAGTTGTCTGCTTTTCTGATTGTGCATGATTTATTTATGAATTAATTTAATAATAAAGTGATTTATTTCCAACTTAACTGATTTTGAAAAATAAAACAATTGGTTTATGGGTTAATCAATTATTTTTCAAACTTTTATTCAAAATAATATCATCAAATATGACAACTTACATTTAATTAATTAAATAAGAATTTAATCAATTAATGATAGGAATTTTGATTTATTGTCAAATTTAAATAATAATACTTAGGAATAAATATAATTAAATTCAATTAAATAATTAAGTGGTAGAATTAAATCAATTAATTAAATATTGATAATATTCAATTAATCAAACTTTAAGATAAATAGGATTTATCACCAAATAATCATTAAATTAAATTTAATCAAGATAATTAAGAATATTGCTAGGAATATTCTCCGATGCAGAATTTATGATAATTAATTAGGATTCGATGATATTCAGATGTGCCTTAGGTTAGGACTTTGATGTCGATTTCATTAATATGTTGATGTAGGAGATTAATGAACCTATAGCCCATTTTTGGGGTATTACATTTTGCCCCTCTTTGAATTGCTGTGAGAAGCGCAGTGGTTCAAAGATAGTCTATGTATGATATTTGAAATTGATGTTTGAAATTGAAATTGAAATTGATATGAGATAGAAGCTGATTGAAATTGATATGAAGATAATAGGTCCTGAATGACCAAAGATAATGTTAACTATAGCAACGATGAACCAATGAAACAAAAGCGTCCAAACGCCTGATTCTGAACCTTACGATTGCGAAGAAGTGAGTGACCGATTCTAGACTCGATTATCTTAGAAGAACCACGTTGGTATCACATCTGAACCCTTCAGTTACCGAAGAACCAAAGAAATAACACTAATGAACCGATGGTTACGAAAAGCTGATACAGTTTAAAAAATTAGGAGAATACCAGATTGATATGGATCTCGATGAATCTGATATGCCCCGAGTGATGATTGATTTGCCCCGAGTGATGAGGTCTTTATGATGAATTAGCAACTAGACGTGGTTGTTTATATCAATTACCAAGGAAAGATATGATTTTAGATAAAGATATGATCATAGACTTTGAATGATGTGCAGTACCATGCCCCCTTCAGGATTAAAATTGAAAGCTGACAAGAAAAGTCAGTGTTGATAGTTTAGAAGCATGCTAATTGATTTTAGAAATGGTTATACATGTTTGAAAATGCATTCTGCATTGTTTAGAGGTCTAGAAGACCAAGTTTGACTAGGTTTGACCATGAGTTGACCATGGTTGACCAAGTTGAAATTTTGATAGTTTGATGTAAGATAATCAGTTAAGTTGAATTCTAGATTTTTGTGATGATTGAAGGTTGATTATGCAAGCAGTTAATAATATAAATGATCTCAAATTTTGATTTTGATCCTGAAAAAGGATTCTACTTCCTATTTCATTGGATGGACCTTCGTGTAAGATTCAACTCTTGTTAGATTTGAAGAGACAAGTGGAGAATTATTTAAGCATTGAAGTTCATTTAGCCATTATGAGATCATGCAAACATGCAGAATGCAAAGAGACATGCAGAATGAAATGCAACCTAAGACCTAAGACCTAGTCACTAATCATGTGTCGGTCATTCTCATCATTGAATTTTTAGGTAACCGGATAAATCAATACAATGCCTACTAGTTATGAAACCATAGACATGAATATCAATTTGGATGCACAGGAATCAATACAACACCCACTGATTAGGAAACCATGGATATATGAATATTGATTTTGTTTTCAGAATGTCGGATTAGATATAAGCACCAAGACACAAATGCCAGGATGACTTGAATATCATGTCCATTTTGATATAGCAATTTGTATAAGCATCAAAACATAAATGTCGTGATGACCTGAATACACCTTGCATTAAAAACACCTCAAAAAATCAAGAGATCATTCTGAAGCTAATGTGAATTACCCATAGTGACCCTTTATCATTCACATCCTTAGGTAAGATCACATTTCAAAAGAATTAATGTAGTAGAAACACAAGAACCTACTATCAATCAAGAGATAGTTGCAACACAAGAACCAGCTAATCTCAAAACAATCAAGAAGAGGGAAGTGGTAGTGATTTTGAGACAGATTCCCATGAGTATGAATTCAAATCAAAATTTGAGGGTAACCCTTCTTAGGGTATTCACCCCGACTTTACTCATGCTCTAAGATTTCCTAGAGCTCCTGAATCAGAAGATGAATCTAATGACTATGAATGGGGAGTCATTCCCAAACCAGATGAGCTTATCACAGAGAAACATGTCGATGATATTCACCAATATGCACCTCAACCCAACATAAGTCTAGAACAAAATGATGAACCTATCGAGTCTGATCCACCTATGGCTAAATTGGACTCCCATGATGACATTGAGCCTATTCATGAATTGAATGTCTTAAGTTGTAATATCACCTTTGAACTCGAGCATCGGGTTAGGACCAATGATGACATATCCATATCCATAAACACTATCTCCCAATCTTTCCCTACTTTGACTATCCAATATCCAGACCTTATTGATCAAACCTCCACAAATCTGAGCCATGGTATTTATACCTTCCCGAATGACTATGCCCTTGCTTGCTACGTAAATGTAGTTAAGCCTATGAGGACTTCCATTAGTGAACCGAGTGTTAGCATGATCGAGTCAGACATCAAATATCTTAGTCAGAAAAATAAGAATAAGAATAAAAAGAAAAAGAGTTCCGAGGGTGAAAACCACTTTGTGGCAGTCTCAGAACCTACAAAAGTAAAAATAAAAGATGTATCCAAAGGTGAAAACCTCCCTGAGGCACCTAAGGATGAGATATTTGATGTCCTTTCAAGTCACTTATGGGACAGATCTCCAGTTCTAATTGAGCCCACTCAATCCATCAATTTGGGTACAACAGAGGAACCACAATTGGTACATGTAGCACAATCATTATCAGAAGAAGAGAAGAAAAAATTTACTACATTCCTAATAGAGAAGAAGATCAACTTTGCATGGAAATACTCAGATATGCCAGGGTTGGATCCTAATCTTATCATGCACCATTTATCCATAGCTCCTAATGTAAAACCTGTCAAGAAAAAGTTGAGAAAGATGCATCCTCATGTTGCACTCTTGGTAAAAGCTGAATTAGAGAAGCTCCTGAAAGTTGGATTCATCCAAGTTATTGACTATGTAGAGTGGATATCTAATATTGTACCTATTTCTAAACTAGATGGTTCAATCAGAGTGTGCACAGACTTTAGAGATGTGAATAGAGTGTGCCCTAAGGATGATTTTCCACTACCTAACATTGATATGATAGTGGACATGACTGCGGGTTTTGAGATGTATTCCTTAATGGATGGTTTCTCTAGATATAACCAAATAAAAATTACTCTAGAGGATCAAGAGAAAACTACTTTCACATGTGCATGGGGTACCTTCTGTTGGAATGTCATGCCATTTGGGCTTAAAAATGCTGGTGCTACATATCAAAGAGCCATGACATCTATTTTCCATGACATGATGCATCGAACTATGGAAGATTATGTTGATGACACATTAGAAAAATCTATGATTAAAATTGAACATCTAAAGGACTTGAGCATGATCCTAGATAGAATGGAAAAGTTTAGTCTCCGACTAAATCCTAAGAAGTGTGCTTTTGGTGTCACTTTTGGAAAGCTCTTAGGATACATAGTTTCAAAGAAGGGCATTGAAGTTGATCCAGCTAAAGTCAAGGCTATAATGGAAATGCAACCCCCTAAGAATATCAATCAAATGAGAACCTTGCAAGGAAGAGTTCAATCTATTAGAAGATTCATATCATAGCTAGCGGATATATCACAATCGTTTACAAAAACATTACATAAAGGTGTGACCTTTGCATGGAATGAAGAATGTGAGAAAAACTTTGATCATATCAAACAATATCTATCAAATCCTCCTATCTTGATGCCTCCTATTCAGGGGAAGCCATTGATCTTATATGTCTCCGCAACAGATACATCACTGGGGGCATTGCTAGCACAGCATGATGAAGCTAAAAAGGAAAGAGCTATATACTACATCAGTAGAACATTGGTGGCATATGAAAATAACTATTCAATGATTGGGAATGCTTGTCTAGCTATGATCTTCACATCACAGAAACTGAGACACTACATGTTAGCTCATACCACTCAATTGGTAGCCAAGATTGATCCACTAAAGTACCTACTAAGTAAAGCTTCCCTCACAGGTAGATTATCTAAATGGGTCATGCTATTGAGTGAATTTGACATTGAATATGTTGAATGAAAAGCTATCAAAGGATAGGTTATTGCTGATCAATTAGTAGATGCACCTATGATTGATAATACACCACTACAAATGGAATTCCTAGATTCCTCTATCATGCATCTTTCTTCTAGAGAATGGCAATTATTCTTTGATGGCTCCTATACATAGAATGGATTTGGAGTAGGCATATTGTTCATAACTCCTCAAGAATACTCCATACCCAAAGCATTTAGATTAAAGTTTCCTTGCACAAACAATATTGGAGAATATGAAGCCCTTTTGAATGGCATGAAACTAGCAATTGAGTGGAGAGTGACAGAGCTACACATTCATGGAGACTCTCAACTTTTTGTTCATCAAGTCAATGATGTGTACCAAACTAAAGATGAAAAGCTCATTCCTTACAAGAGAATGGTAGATGATCTTAAGAAGTATTTCATATCTATCACATTTGAGAAAATTCTTAGAATGGAGAACAAGGTTGCCGATGCAATGGCCACATTATCTACTTTATTATAGCACCTGAACATGAGCTACGCTACGAGTTCTTGGTGGAAGCAATATCTTATCCTGCATATGACTCCCCCAAAACCTGCATGATTTGCACTATTGTAGGTCATGATTCATCTAGATACAAAAACCTATTTTCCTATCTCCAAGATCAAATCATTCCTGATACCTTCAACCGCCATGAAAAGAGATACCTTATCCGAAATGCCTCCCGATATGTCATCATTGGTCATGATCTATACAAACAAGGTCTAGATGGTACACTACTTAGATGTTTAGAACGGGAAGAGTCTCAACGTGCATTAGAGGAAGTCTATGATGGTATTTGTGGGTCACACTCGAATGGTTTAACACTAGCTTGAAAACTTATTAGGGTTGGGTACTATTGGCCTGAGATGGAGAAAGAGGCTATCAAATTTGCTAAGAATTGTCAAAAGTTCCAAGTGCATGGCAACTTAATTCATGCTCCAGGGAGGGATCTAATCCCCTTTACAACACAATGGCCTTTCCATCAATGGGCATTTGATCTTATCGAGATGATTCATCCTCATTCTTCTAATGGACATAACCATATAATCACAACTACAGATTATTTTACAAAATGGGTAGAAGCAGTCCCTTTGACACAGGCAACTGGAAAGCAAATATGTATGTTTAGTCTATGGTAAATTGTCCTGAAAAAATCTTAAAAATTGGAAAAAATCTTGAAAAAAATAAACATCTTGGTGAAAACCTAGCAATGGGCACCTTGATGATTCACAAAAAAAGTAAAAATATCAAAAGTACAAAAAAATTGAAAAAATGAAAAATACAAAAAAATGAAAAAAGTGCCTTGGTGAAAACCTAGAAACAGGTGCCTTGGTAGCAAAAATAGAATCTCTACCAATATGGTGAAAACCTGGCAAATGGGTGCCACTTGTTTCAAAATGCTCCATCTATCAGCGCAATCTTGGTCTTTCCCAGCTTTCAGTGTTGCTTTAGTTTGTCCATATCTCCCAGTTGGTTTTTCAATAAGTTAGTTTGTACACCAATCTACTCAAGCGCCTGTATCCTATCAATGCTTAACACTTGGAGAAAATCAATGTCATATCCTATGGTCTCCAATGTATCCTAGATGTATCATATCCAGTCAGAGTCCTTTGAAGCTTCATTTGAGTCAGTCCGTCAGTCTCGTCTCCAGAAGGGATTTTGCATCAAACATCAAACATCAAACTGAAAACAATCTATGCTTTTCATGCTTTTATCTCCGTGTATGCTTCCTGATTCACATTGATATTTTTGCATATTGTGTCCCTTCGAGCTCTTCGATGATGTCCTTTATAGGATTTAGAGAGTGATGACTGGAGGCATAATCTTTTCTTGGTCTTCTTCTTTTATGTGAAAATCTAACAACTTTGGAAATTCTGGATTGAAATGGTGTTCGACTGTAAGAGCCTCTATCTTGAATTGGATGGCCATGTGTACGTCAACCATTGATACCCAAAAAATTCAAGAAAGTTTGATCTAACTATTATCTTTTTGAGTGAATTCTTTCTCCTATTGTGAAATGCGATCTTACCTAAGGATGTGAATGATAAAGGGTCACTACAGGTAATTCACATTGGATTTAGAATGATCTCTTGACTGTTTGATGTGTTTGGAATGCAAGGCGTATTCAGGTCATCATGACATTTACGTTTTGATGCTTATACAAATTGCTATATCAAAATGGACATGATATTTAGGTCATCTTGACATTTTTACCTTGGTGCTTATATCTAATCCGACATTCCAAAAATAAAATCAATATTCATATATCCATGGTTGTTGACCAGTGGGTGTTGTATTGATTCTTGTGCATACAAATCGATATTCATATGTCTATGATTTCATAGCTAGTGGGCATTGTATTGATTTATTCAGTTACCTAAAAGTTCAATGATGATAACAAATTGACATATGATTAGTGACTAGGTCCTAGGTCTTAGGTTGCATTTCATTTTGCATGTTTCTTTGAATTTTGCATGCTTGCATGATCTCACAAATGTTTGGAAATGTTTCAAAGCTTAAACAATTCTTCCTATCAAATCTTCACATCTAACAAGAGCTGAGTCTCACTCGAAGGTCTCTTCACCACACCGCAAGTAGTAACTCTCCTGGGTTAAATCTCCTTTTGACATAAGACTGAGTACTTGTCTTCATCAAATTGCAAAAACATATCATGTGTATCACTGCATTTACATCTCATATCATTACCATTTGTTGCATTACATTACATCTAGTGCATAAGCATAAATCATACGTACATCTTTTCATAATCAATTGCATTTGCATAACATCCATACATATGAAAGAAATCATTGCATTGCATTGATCCATACATACATTCTACACTACTCATAGCATAAGCATAACATGATATCATCATAAATCCAAACATGACAAGAACAAATGAAGTCACGATCCAAAATATTGATCTCATATATATCATCGACTCGAAATGTGTCAGGGGTGCACTACTGGCACAATATTCAAAAGAATGAGCTCCAGAGAGCTATGAGAGTCAGAATAGTATAGCAATGATAAAAAAGAATAGAGTATATCAAAACATAAGAATAGGTATCAACTATCGGCATGCTCCTTAGTATCTAGTGGAGGAGGGGGTGGTGCATCTGGTATAGTCTCTGCTCTTGGTGCCCTAGCTCCCTCTAAGGCTGCCATATAATCTAAATACATGGGTACTCTCTATGCAGCAGGGACAGTAGCATAATATGTAGGCACATAATACGAAGCCTGAGAGGTTTGATGGGTCACCTCTGTCTGTAATCTTTGAACCTCTGAGTGAAACTCTGCATGAAGCTCTATGCGTTGCCTATCTACCTCTAGATACCTCTCCTCCCACCTAGCACTCTGTACCTTTAGGTCCTGGACCTGAGCTCTGAGACATCTAATAGTCTCCGATGAAGTAAGAGGAATAGTAGGATCTGCCTTAGCTACTGGCATCTCTGTGTCCTATGCTGGCTACTCTGGTTGTTGGTTAGTGGTATTTGCTCTATGTGCCTTACGATGTCTAACCTCAGCTCCTAGGTCAAAAGTGGTATCTTCCTATAAGGGGTCTACATCACCACCTACAAACTGCTTAGCTGCTATGACATCATCTGTAGAACCAACACCGCCCAAAGTGCCACTCACACCCCTGGTTCATCTTTGTGAACCTGTGGATGTACCTACTATAGAAGTAGAAGGATGAGGGGGCCTCATTTGTCTGGATGGTCTCTGTGGTGGGGCCATCACTCTAGGTCTCGGGGGTGTAGGCTGTATCATTGGACCCTGTGGCATAGGAGCTCTTGTCACATCCATCACCTCCTCCATGGAGGGTATCAACTCAGTAGGATCTGAGAATCTATGGACAGGGTGGTCTAAAAGCCAAGAGATGTATCCATCTGTGACCCCTGCATCAACTACCTGTGGATGGTAGTCCCAGTCTCTACCTATGATCCTATTGTACTCCTCTGAACATAATGAATAAGTGAGCCTCTGTGTCCATCTGAGCCCAATCTCATGAACAATGCGAGCATATGTAGTATACTCCTGTGGGGCATCCTATCTGTGTCCATACTAACACCACACTCTAGTAATAAAAAATCTCTCCAAAATGGTGGGAGACCGACCAATAAGTACATGACTTTGGAATAGAAAGCTGTACTGCTCCCTCACAGTGGGCCAGGCCTCTATCTGCAAATATGGTCTCCAATGCACAAAAGTCATATCATCCAAGCATCGTCTAAAATACTCAGTATGGCCCATGCGGACCTGTGTGACATAACCAACATATGTGTATATCACTGGCTCTTGTGGCTGACGCTGTGTCTGAAAAATTGGTCTCAAAACTGGGATATGCTCCCAGGACCATATTTGTAACACAAGAGCTCCAGAAGCAAAACTCTTGCAATCTTGATACACAACCTCGTGCATCTCTGAAAACATATGTGCCAAAAGGCACTGACCCCAAGCAAGCTCAGTGGGAGTCACCATAAGAAGTGCTACCTATTAAGAGATAGCTTCATTTGTATTGTTATATATATATATATATATGTATATATATATATTATACAATGTTAATAATGAAGAGTTGTGATATTTATATTATATTATTATCATTATTATATTATTAATATAGTAATGATAATATTATAATGCAATGATATATATTATTGTAGTTAATTATATATTTATGTTAATTATGGTTATAGTAGACAATTATGGTTATTACCATAATTGTCATATTATTATATGGTCATGACTCTTCAAGACGTGACTATTCAAAAGATATAAATATATATATCAATGGCTAGTGAAAAAATCAATCACAATGGTAATCTATTTCACTACAACAGTCACATATATTCTCTATAGGACGATCCAGATTTCACAACATGGTATCAGAGCCTAACCTATAAGAGAATAAAATATAGTTTTTGGGAACAGTAGATATCTGAGCAAAGTATTACATGGGGAGGAAGGACATTGAAAGGGGAAGATACACGAAGCACCCATACATCCCAATCATAATTGGTATTATAGATTGAACATGGGTAAAGAGAGGATGCAAAGCACAGTTTGGAATGGATACACTAAGAATCCAATCCAAAGTTTATAGATTTATAGTCATCAACTAAATTAATAGCAGAATCATTCACACCCAAAGTAAGAATACCCACACGCCTATTACCAATCTGCCATCTTATTCCAGCGCTGGATAGCTTATTCAACCATGAAAGAAAATACAATCAAAATGTTTGCGTGAGAAAAGAAGGAATATCATCTATCAGAAAACCATCATAGAACTAAGTGAATAATTTAGAAAGAATTATCATGCAAGGAGGTCACTCATTTGGTAGAACCGAGGAAATGATGAAGAGACGTCAATACATATAAAATCCACCAACCAATTAAATAGTCGAAGATCATAGTAATGTGAATAACGGTGTTCGATGTTTCTTTTACTGGTTTGCAAATTTTCTATTCTTAAAAATCGTGAATGGTGTATTCGAAATTTATTCTGGTTACAACACATCAAACATAAGATGGATTAACAAGATCATGGGCTGTGTGCATTCGAAATCTTTACCAGTTGCATTTCTTTTTATATAAATCAGTTTTGTGGCAGTCCCCAATGGAATGGAGTCTATGTGACAGTGAAGTGAAGTTAAACTCTGAGTGTTAACTCTTATATATATTGAAACGGTCTAAAGAACCATTACACAATTCACAAGCTAGTCTTGAGGATCGTGTTGGTGTTTCGGTGGACTTACATTACAAATACATCATGGTGGAGAAAAGGACTGAGAATGACAATAGTGTGGTGGAAGAAGTTGTTACTTCTCGGTACAAAGCGGTGGCTCCATGCCGGGTTGTGACAGTCAGACAAACCTGTGAGCCTGTCAGATGAAAGTCATTAAGTCTATTGACTTAAAGAAAGCATGGACAATGACTATGGTAAACAAACATGGGAATGATAACTAAAATATACATCAGTGGACATAGACGGCTAGGAGTATCGATTTATGGTAAAGTCAACCTAGCAGATGGTTTCGATGATTAAGATGAGCACAACCCTATCCATGTTGTTGATTCCCATGAATGAGTAAAGGACATCACACAAATTGTATACGTCAAGATATTAGGAAGTAACACTCACGGCTAATAAAGAAACTTAGCAAGTCTTACCCCGCAAATGGAGGGATATGCATGATTCTTTGGAGTATATATCTGAGAGGTTGACATGCTCACATGGAGAGAATGATAGAGCATCACATCTAGGGGAGAAGGAAATCGCAAAATGGAAGTCGGTTCAAACACATTGAAGGATTTAGGAAAAGAGGATAAATTAAACAATATCGACTAAGCACTTTGATAAGTATCGATTGCAAGAAAGATTATCGGTCCAATTGGTATGAATGAACTAATCGACAGGTTATTCTAAGCTGAAGAAATCAATAAAGCAACAGGGAATCACTTAATTACATCGATCTAGTTAATATATCGATGATTAATGGCAACACAAGTATAATCAATGTTTTTATGCTTGAAGTTGCTAGATTTGTGGAGTGTGATTATATCAAATGTGCAAATGCCAATTTAACTTTGTGAAGAGAAATGAATTAGATATGGTTATGCAGTGATTGTGTTAAGGATTATAACCGAAATTCCTTGAATAACAAACCAATTTCGATATCAGTTTTGCATACAAGTTTAATTTATAATCTCCAAGGTTAAAGTTAAAGAGGTGAAATTAGTAACTACTATGAAAGGTGACGAGTATAGAGGCATGAGACATCATCTTCCATTCAGCATTACTAATTACATCAGTCTAAAATCAAAATCAAAGAACCCACCATAGTTGCAGAGATAAGTAGTTCAAAGTAGAAATGACACTTATATATATTGAAAGGTTATAATTCCACAGTGGAGACAATACCATATTGCTGTAAGCGATAGCATTATATTTCTACATTAGGTACATTATAGACTTCAATTTGATTGTCCCTTAATTTTGAGATACGATCGGAAGGGGACATTACAAGTGGTATCAACTCTGCATAGTAAACAGTATCAAAAGAAAAACTAAAAGATATTATGTGTCACTATAGCCCTTGTTTAAAAGGTATCGATGGGGAAAAGATATATATAGAAGATTTGGAAGGAGCAGTAGCAAATCAAAATGGATCTCAAGAGTAGCATCAGACATAGCATATTTATTAAATTGATATACTAGATATCCCAACTATCTAAGTTAATCGAAAAAAAAAAGGGGATAGTACAAGTGGGACAATAACCAATAAAATCAGATACCGATAATGTATGAAGTCAACATCTAATCGGTAGTTATCATAATGAGATGTGATTTGTAAAGAATAAAATTAACATAAAGATCAATATGAAACCAATATGTTATGAAGAAGGATGATGGGTACGAGTATCGTATTAATGGGCTCACCTTACGAAAGGAGATACTTGAAAATATTTGAAATTTAAGAAAAGTATTTCATGTTTTATTAATGCATATAAATTTTCAATTTGTAATTCATTAAATAATAAATCTTGTATGCTTCTATCATTTGTATTTTTGTACGAGATAGTTTAGCTTTATAAACTATTTGTAATCTATCTCTGACATACTTTCAGGACAAAAGCATATAAAATTCAGATTCAGAGAAAGTCTGACATTTTCAAGAGGTCAAGAAGTTGATGAACTTGAGCTTCAGAGGGAGAATATGGTTCAGTTAACTTGTGACAATCTCAATCGTATTGATTAAGAGAGAGTTCACAATTGAAGGTAAAACAAATCTGAGATTATAATAGTGGGAACTTGTGGATAGAATCACCGATGAGATGCACGTGGATAGAATACTAGAGGTCTTTATTATCTTCTCTCAAGTCCAAGAGGGAGTGTTAATATTGTGGCCTTGGGAAAGATCAAAATGCATCATATGCTAGCCAATGTAACCTTATGACTATTCAGATTATTCTTATTGGTTCTCTTAGGAAGGAAAGTATGAAATGACATCCTGCAGTGACACCGAATTAAGTATATAAACAGGGTATGCCTTCATGATAGATGGAGAAGTTAAAAGATCTGCATTAGTGACATTCGAGGATCTTGATTCAGAGGGAGTAAACCATGTTTTGTTGGTTCTCTAGTAATCAAGAAATTATAGCAGACAATTATGGTTATTACCATGTGAGAAGGTTATATGTCAGAAAAAGAAGCTAGAAAATCAAATTAAGTTGGCACCTCAGGATCTTGGTCATACAAATTCAGAGGGAGTATAACATGTCAAGATGGTGTATACTTTGAATTCACCAAGACTATGAGATCGTGCATACAATTGTAATTCAGTGGAGGTACATCCTCACTAAAGAACAAACAACCGATACTCTTACCAAGCATCTTGCTAGAAAGAAGATTGTGTACCTTCAGATAACCTTGGTATGTTGAGGAATAAAGCCTTATTAGGTGAAAAGAAGGTATTCTGAACGCTATATTATTACTTCTTGTGCTTTAACTATATCATGGTTAGACAACATTAAGTTATTGGTTTCAAACTGTCATGATGTGCTATGTTCATGGCTAGACAACATTGAGTTGTTTTTTAAATTGTCATGACTGAGAGTTTGATTTCCACTCTTTGGATGAACCAAAGTGGATCCACCCTTTGAGAAGAGTCAAAGTGACTCTATGGATTTTTTATTCATGAATAAATATAAAAAAATGTGTATATTGCAATATTGTGTAAAATGATCATTTGTGTGTGGGTTAACATTTCAAGGTGACGATCTTGTAAATGGTTAACCAAAGTGTCAAGATAGACTACTTAATTGTGTGTCCCGATTGTGCAGAGATCTTGACTCTTGTTATTACTGGATGTGTAATAACGAAACCATATCATGATAAACTACTTAATTGTGTGTCCCGACTGTGCGGAGATCATGATATTCAAGTCTATTTTCATGACAAGACTACATTAACTTGTGCGTCCCGAAATGGCGGATGTCATGATAGATTTTTGATATTTAATACTCACTCGCTAAGAGGGAGTGTTAAGAGATAGCTTCATTCGTATTGTTATATATATATATATATATATATATATATATTATACAATGTTAATAATGAAGAGTTGTGATATTTATATTATATTATTATCATTATTATATTATTAATATAGTAATGATAATATTATAATGCAATGATATATATTATTGTAGTTAATTATATATTTATGTTAATTATGGTTATAGTAGACAATTATGGTTATTACCATAATTGTCATATTATTATATGGTCATGACTCTTCAAGACGTGACTATTCAAAAGATATAAATATATATATCAATGGTTGGTGAAAAGATCAATCACAATGGTAATCTATTTCACTACAGCAGTCACATATATTCTCTATAGGACGATCCAGATTTCACAACACTACCATCGAGGCCCATCCCATTAAGAAACCGTTCTACTGACGGCCCGACATGATGAGCTCACTGATCATCCTAGCAATAATGCACTCTAAGCGGTGCATTTGACCATATCTCTGTACAAGGGTCTCCCAGGAAATGGACCCTGTCAACTGTGTGTCATCACCAAATAAATGCCTAAACACATGAAGACCTGTCTGGCCGGAACTCACATACTCAGGACACCGACTGCTATGGAATGGAATGCGTAGTATCCTATAAATATCCTCTGGAGTCACAGTGATCTCTCTAGTCGGTAAATGAAACGTCTGTGTCTCAGAGTGGAATCTCTCAATAAGTGCAGTCAACAGGCCATGGTTTACCCTAATATCGGGTAAATGGATCAAATACTCAAAACCACATGCAGCAAGATGAACCCTCATAGGCTCAGGAAGTGAGACACATAATCTCTGGGTCATCGGGTATGAATGCCGGACATGAACATCTGGATATGTGACCTATATCATGCAAAAATAGGGAATTCTATCAGAAATTGGGTTCAACAACAGGCTAATAGTGCAGAAATTGAACGGTTTGGTATTACAGAAGGTAGGTCAAAGAGTTAGCAATTAGGTAGAACAATCGAAAAAGTCAAAATTTTGACCTAAATATTAGTTTTTAGCTCACTGTTATTCATACGACAGTCCAGACTGGCACCGAAAGTCGTACGACACTCTACAATAGCCCATACAACAATCCATGGTCATACGACATTGGGCACTTTGTCATACGAGTTTCGAGGGACCCGATGAAATGTTGTACGACTCATGGGTCCCTCTCATACAACACTAGGCGGGTCATGAAATGACAGAGCAATTAAAATTCAAATGTCGTACGAGTCTGGGTTGGGACTCGTACGAGTTTTCATACATGGAAAATTAAAAAGGCAAACCGCGTATGAAAAAATTCTAAAATGCTATAAAACATGAAAAATTTGGATTTTCAGAGGGGCACAGAGGTCCACATACCAGATGTCCATACTTTTGAGGTCTATCATGTCTTCGACTACGCTCAAATCGATGCGAACTCACAGGTACCTTTGGTTCTCATTGTTCTGCCATTTTCTTGCTGAGAGGGCTCCACAAGATCTCAAAAGTCAAATGGTTGAAATGATTTGAAAATGACCCTTCCGACCTTTATATAGCTTTTGACCTAATTCTCAAAAGTGCTCTGTTTTCCATGAAAATTGCACCCCTGGCTAATTTCGACGTTTTAAATCCATTTTTGGGATCAAAATCAAAATCTGAGATCATTTACTATGTCAAAATCATGATTTAAAATTTTTGGACCCAGGACGGTCTACTGCTTGCATAATCGACCTTCTAATCATCATAGAAATCTATAATTCAACTTAACTGATTATCTTATGTCAAACTATTAGAATTTCAACTTGGTCAACTATGGTCAACTCATGGTTTAACCTAGTCAAACTTCATCTTCAGGACCTCTAAACGATGCAGAATGCATTCTCAAACGTGTTTAACCACTTCTTAAATCAATTAACATGCTTTTAAGCTATTCAACGCTGACTTTTCTTGTCAGATTTCAATTTTAATCCCGAAGGGGGCATGGTATTGCATATCATTCAAAGTCTGTAATCTATTCTTTCCTCAATAATCAAGACAACAACCACATCTAGTTGCTGATTCATCAAAAGTCCTCATCGCTAGGGGCAAATCTATCATCGCTTGGGGCATATTAGATTCATCGAGATCCATATCAATCTGGTATTCTCTTAATCTTGTAAACTGTATTAACTTTTCACAACCATTGGTTCATTAGTGTTATTTCCTTGGTTCTTCGGTAACTAAAGGGTTCAGATTGATACCAACGTGGTTCTTCTAAGACAATCAAGTCTGGAATCGGTCACTCACTTCTTTGCAATCATAAGGTTCAGAATCAGGCATTTTGATGCTTTTGTTTCATTGGTTCATCGTTGTTATAGTGAACATTATCTTTGGTCATTCAGGACCTATTATCTTCCTATCAAATCTTTTCAATCAGCTTCTGTCTCATATCATAGTTTCTACTTCATATCAATATCAACTTCAAAGATCAGTTTCAATATCATACACAGACTATCTTTGAACCACTGCGCTTCGCACAGTAATTCAAAGAGGGGCAAAATGTAATACCCCAAAAATGGGCTATAGGTTCATTAACCTCCTATATCGACATATCGAATGAAATCGACATCAAAGTCCTAACCAAAGGCACATTTGAACATCATCGAATCCTAATTGATTATCTTAAATTCTGCATCAGGGAATATTCCTACTGATATTCCTAATTATCATAATTATCTTTAATTTAATAGTTATTTGGAGATAAATCCTATTTATCCTAAAGTTTGATTAATTGAATATTCTCAATATTTAATTAATTGATTTGAGTCTACCACTTAATTATTTAATTGAATTTAATTGTATTTATTCCTAAGTATTATTATTTAAATTTGACAATAAATCAAAATTCTTATCATTAATTGATTAAATTCTTATTTAATTAATTAAAGCAAGTTGTCGTATTTGATGATATTATTTTTGAATACAAGTTTGATTAAATGGTTGATTAACCCATAAATCAATTGTTTTATTTTAAAAATCAGTTAAGTTGAGAATAAATCACTTTATTTATTTATTAATTCATAATTATCCATGTGCATAATCAAAGAGCAGTTAAACTCCAAATCAAAAAATCAATGCAAGTTATTGACTTTTTGGAACTCAACATCATTTTTGAGTTTTAAAGTTCATCTAAACTTCTAATTTGAGTTAAAAAACTATTTTTGCATGATTTGCATGTTTTTGTGAATTAAATTATCTTTATTTAAAAATAACTCAAAAATCAACCTAAGTTATTTGAGTGATTTATGGCTTTCTTTCATGTATCCTCAAAGCCCTAGATTTCTATAAATTAAGGCTTCAGCTCTTCACAAATCATCCACAATAATTTCATAATCACGCTGTTGAATTGGAGACTGAAGAGTCATTTTTGTGAATCAAAGCTTTGTGAGATCAATATTGCATAGTTTTTCATATCATATTAGTTTTCATTTGTTAGTTCATCATAGCATATCAGTTTTTCATATTATCATAGATTCATATCATTTTTCATCTCATTGCATCTAAAATCCAAAAAAATAGATTAATTGCATTCATATTTCATATCAGTTTTGCATTCAAATCCTTCGTTTAGGTGTCGTCAAGGTCACTGATCTCGATAACAATCTGAGAACATCATACTCGCACCTACTAGAAGGCAGTAAATCGCCTGGTTAGTTTAGTTTTTCATTTATTGCATGATTTCATTTTAGCTAACCTCTAATGTTTTATTGAAGTGTTTGTCTACAGAACAGGTACAAAATTCTCACACACAAATGCGATGCAATAAAAAAAATGATGCTAATGTAATGACAATGTAACTAAGAAAATTTATGAAGATGATAATATAATACAATGAGACAAATGAAATTTTATGGCAATGAAATTATATAATGCAATGAACTAATATGGAGAATAGATTATAATGAACAATTGAATGGAAATGTGGTAATGCAATGCAACTAAATGAAATGAAAATAAAATGTACCTATATGACCATATAATGAAACTAAATACAATGTTATAAATGCAAATATAAATGAAATGAAAAGATATTAATGAGAATAAATGAATATGTAATGAATGCAACTAAAAGGAATATGAAAATAAATGAAATGACTGTAAAGAATAATAAAAAGATCAAGGAGAGAAATAATAATCCAAGAGAGAGAGAATGAAGAATGTATTACCATGAGATAATCAATAATTAGGAGAAAGCACCCAAAAGTCAAAGAATGGAGACAATAAGATTTTGAAAGGGGAAAACAAAGAAAAACCCCTTAGTGTTAATTATAAATATGGAAAATCCTAACACACACACACACACACACACATAGAGGGAGAGAGAGAGAGAGTACCTCATTTACAATACTTCATAGAGAGAAAGAGAGAGAGGAGAACTTATATTTTATAGAGATGAGGATAGGAGTTACTAAGTAACTCACCAATCTAAGATTTCCATCATCCATAATGGGTGTGTGAAAAGTGCCAAGATCCTCTTAAGGAGGAAAATCTAATTTTCTTATTAAAGGAATTACAAAATGTGACATATCCTCCCACTTGGACTAGAGGAAAAAATACAAGTAGGGATTCCATAGGAATCTCCTAATTAAAATAAAAGCATACCTTGGTTTATCCTCAATAAATAAATAATACAACCAAGGAAATATTATTAATTCTAACACCCCCTTAATCTTTACCTTAGAATGGGAATTAAACCCAAATTTTTATAAAAATATGAAACTTGATCTTCAATAAAAGGAAGAGGTTTGATTGTCTTCAATATGAGCTTAATCCAAGTCTTCATGTAGACTTATTGAAGTTATAGGACATGTGAAGATGAATTGATTCCTTAAGTGGGCCTTGAAGATTCATCTGAAACAAAGAAACATAGAAACATGAACCAAAGAAACTACCGCAAGAAGAATATCATCTAACATTCAATTTAGTGAAACTATGAAATGTTTGCATGCGATTTCATCAAAAAGAAAAGGAGCTAACATGAAATCAAGATAAACCAAATGGTCAAAGTAACATAAACATAATCCATCCTCTCATCTCAAAATAAACATACTAATGCACAAATGGCCACAAACAAGGCTAACTAATGAAATCTGCAACAACACTGCATCGATCACATGGATATAGATAGTCCATTAATGAGTCATCACTGCAAGTGTATGGGTGATCAATCCACAACTGACATGACTCATGATCTAAGCAATTAAGTATGCAAACACATCATCACATTATTAATTTACAAAGAGAAATGAGAGAGAATAAACTAAAATCAAGGATAAATATCTAAACCAACATTAACAAATCAAATAGTGACATATGCTAAATAATAATCTAAACTAAGGATTATGAGTGAGAAAAACATATTTCCTTCCAAATATATATGAGAAACCCAACAAGGTCAAAGAAGGATTTCAAGAAAATTATCCTCACCATGAGGAAAAAAAATCAATGGAACAAGTTGACAAAAATCAACTGAAGTAAGTGAATACCAAACATAGGATGGAGGGAAACTCCATAGGTCCCTTCGTAGAATAAGGCAACAAGTTAACCTTGAAAATTGGGCTCCCAATGCAACTTACAAAAAGAATGAAATAAAGTGCATATCAAACAATGGTATAAAACCATAAAATGCTACCATGAGCATAAAGAGATGCTATAAAAGCATAAAATTACAAATAATTAAAAATCAATAGATCAAATGGAACCCATAACAAATGCAACTGAGTATATAACAATAGATCATAAAAAATGATAGCAATTAATGCTAAATAATGAGATAAAAAATCATCCACAAGAAAGCAATGGTGTTAGATAACTAACAATACTAGAACAAATTAAAATTGAGAAATGCATTGAAATAAACATATGACACATATTTAAAAGGGGTTAGGACCATTATAGTGAATTGTAAAGGCATGGCAAGAATGATTACCATTACTTTTCTGAGAGTTGTGATTATTTTGATTATTTTCATTCATGGGTTTCTTATATTTTTATTTTTTAAAGCAATTGTTGGTCACACGACCATCTTTCCCACAATAGGTGCAATGGGGTCTTTTATGAGGACTAGTGTTTTGATGGTTATTATTATGATTATTGTGATTATTGTTATGATTATTAGATCTAAAGTTAGGATTTTGATTTTTAGAAATAAAAAAAGTTCATTAGATTTAAGAGTACCAAATTGAATCAATTTTGCTCCCTCTTGACACAACAAAGTTTGGAAGATAATATAGGTTAATTGAGTTTCTAAACTAGGAATAGCTAATTGAGAATAAACATTAGTAATAAATTGCTAAAACTACCTAGGAAGACATTTCTTTAAAATAATATGAATCAATCTAATATTATCAATAGTAATTCCTAAACCATTTAATTGAATTTTAATTGAATCAAACTTTAGTAAAAAGTCATCCATCGTTTTAAGATTAGTATACCTGAGATCCTCCAATTGATCTTGGAGTTGAATCTTTCTAGATTCATTCAGACTGTCATAAGTATTTTTCAAAATGTCACACATTGCATGGGTTGTAGTGCAATTTGCGATGAGAACATATAAATTTGGACTAAGAGAGATGCCAATGAGGCCAAGTGCCTCCTCATTTTTGGAATTCCAAGCATCTATATTGGCTTGAGCTGTAGAGGTGGCTAGATCACGAGTCACACTAATGGCAATATCCAACATGTGTTTAAAGTGAAATATAAATGAAATATGCGTTCTCCACATGATAATTTGTACTATTTAACTTAATTTCAAGGATAATTGTAGACATGATGAAATAAACAATAACAAAATTAAATTATTAAAATGACTAAGTGTACAAAAGGAGGTTAGAAGCAATAATAATAAAGGCGTAATGAATGTAAAAATGCAATTTAACTTAATGTTAATAATAATATGAATAAATTAAACTCAAAATTAATTTTTTGTTAAATTAATTAAAAATGATTAAATGATTACTAGTTAGAAAAATTAAATGTTAAAACACAACCTTTAGATGAGAGAGTAAAGTAAAATGAGAGATATGAAATGTGAATTTAAATTATTAACAATTTTTTTTTACTAATTTACAATAAAATGATAAAGATGATTAAATGTTTTAAATGATTAAACTAATTTAAATGATAAATGATTTTGGTGTATTTAAACTAACAATGTGTTAAAAGAATTCAAAAATGAATCAATAAAGTAATGATAGGATATAATTATAATAATAAACAAATTGATTATGAAAAAAATGTTTTTGGTGTATTTAAACTAATAATGTGTTAAAAGAATTAAAAAATGAATCGATAAAGTAATGATAGGATTTAATTACAATAATAAACAAATTGATTATGAAAAAACAATTTAAATTTAATTAAACTAACATGTAAATTTAAAAAATGAATTTAAAATTAGTCAAACTGATTTAAAAATAGTCAAATAAACATTAAACACAAAGCTAAAAATAGCTAATAAATTGATTCTATGCTAAGGAATTAGAGAAAACTCAGAGAAAAATGAAACAAGAACTGACAGGATGCAGCTCATGCAAGGAATAGAGTTGGAGCAGTTACACAAGGAGAGAGGAGAGCTGGGTAAAAGCTACCTCACACAAGGATCAAGGAATCATGCAAGACAAGGTGAAATTAGGCAAAGCAAAACTATTAAAAAGAGATCAGAAAATAAAGTTAACAACCCACGTAAGGGAAGGAAAAAGGTAGGGTTGGCTGCGTAAGGCAACAAAGAGTAAACAAAATGCAAGGAACAACCCAAACAAAGGCTAGCAAAGGAAATGTAGGGACGAATATAGCTCCCAAACAACACCAAATTGAAAACAAAACAAAGATACACACAAGGATGAAGTTAGGAAGCTAGCTAGGAAGAAAGATAAAGCAACTCACGCATGAAGCCAAGGAATGAAAAAAGAGAGAGTAGAAAGAAAATAAAATGAAATGAAGGAGAGATAAAGGATGAATGAATGAATATCATGGAAAATACGGTCTTGGTGCAGGGGCATATCTCGAAGGTCAACCATTGGATTTATCTAAATGTTGGATATGTTGGTAAGGACAAAGTTTGCAAGGTTCTGATCAGAGTGATCTTCCTAATGTATCCAGATTCAAAAGTTATGAGTGACTGAGTGCAGTATTATCATAACAGAGATTTATAAAAGTAATATTATGAAACTTGCATGCACAATATTATAAAACCAAAGATATATGAAAGAATAACATAAGTGTAAATTAGAATAAAGATATACCTGCAAAAAAAATAAAATAAACCTTCATGCACAAAGATATTGTAAAAAATATCTGAGATATGAGTTTTTTTTGAATACTATAATAAAGAACAATTAATACAGAGTAAAAATGATTAGTATATAACCTATAGGAAATGTGAGAGTAAAGAATATAAACCTTGTAGTTTCCCAATAGAGGTTATCAAAACTAAATAAATATTGAAATGGGTTTGGCGATAAACCAACCAAACCCAAAAAAATTTCAAATGCAACTCTCTAGAGGAAAGCCGACCAAAGAGGGTGAGAGAAACTAGAAAAAACAAACTACAATAAAACTTGCAACACAAAGAAGTTAGCAAAATGAAGCTTAAGATTCTCTCTCAAACAAAAGTCTCTAAGAGGTGAGCTCCCAAGAATGGTAACCTTCAATCAACTCAAAAAAAGGATTAGCAACCTATGCTCTGATACCATGTAAAGAATAATAAAAAGAGAAAGGAACTAAATACTAATCCAAGAGAGAGAGAGAATGAATAATGTATTACCATGAGATAACCAAGAATTAGGAGCAAGAACCCAAAAGAAAAATAATGGAGACAACATGATTTTGAAAGGGGAAAATCAAAGAAAAACCCCTTAGTGTTATTGTGAATATAGAAAAGCCTGAGAAAGAGAGAGAGAGAGAGAGAGAGAGAGAGAGAGAGAGAGAGAGAGAGATCATTTACAATTCTTCATAGAGAGAAAAAAGAGAGAGGAGAGCATATCTTTTATAGAGATGAGGATAGGAGTTACTAAGTAACTCACCAATATAAGATTGCCATCATCCATAATGGGTGTGTGCAAAGTGTCAAGTTCCTCTTAAGGAGGAAAAGATAATTTCCTTATTAAAGGATTTACAAAATGTGACATGTCCTCCCACTTGGACTAGAGGACAAAATACAAGTAGGGATTCCATAGGAATCTCCTAATTAAAATAAAAGGATACCTTGGTTTATCCTCAATAAATAAAAAATAAAACTGAGGAAAGATTATTAATTCTAACAATGAATAAAGTGAAATGTAATGAAAATAACCTGTCATAACTAAACAAGATGAATGAGCAATATGGGATGGTGTATTATGAAATAAATGAGATGAAACTAAATGAGAATGAAACCAATGAATTGAGTAATGATGTAAATGCAACTACATGTAATGAAATGAGACTATTGTGCACCTAATATGAGACAAAAAATGAGATGAAATGATATGGAATAAAATGAAATGTACCTAAAAATAAAATGAAATGCAACTAAGACCACTACATGGAATAATTTTTTATGTGTCATTGTGACTAGTAGGGACACATAAGGGGATAAAAAGGAGACATAAATAGGACCCTTGAGATGCAAAATGAAAATGGGACTAAAACTAGAATGAAACTAGGAATGCAAATGGAGATTGAGGATTTAGTTGTATTGAATGTGGAGAGCATACCCTAGTTTTGATATTTTAGGAGTTATACATTGTATGCTAGAAAAACATGGATGACATTGTTCCTTTGTGTAGACTAGACTCTCAAACAAACAAGGTGAATTTAGGAACATGCATGTTGATTATCAGTCTGGGATGAACCTATGTAGTGAAGTCACATGGGGGAGGTCCTATTCATCCAATTACTTGGTAGAGACTTTATGGAAATGTGCAAAGAAAATGCCCCAATAAAACACATACATAACCAGATTGAGCAATCGACATGTAGGAAAATGCACTAAATCACCTAGAAAAATTTCATACCACAATAAAAAGTATCCCAATATACACCATCCAAAATAAATGAAGATATGGATGAATCAAAGTGATGTTGAGTAGGTATAAAACATAACAAAAAGGATAAAATAAAATAAAATAAATAGACCTCATGACCAAGTGGTCATTCAATTCACAGTTCTTGCCATTAATAGGACCATGTGATGGTTAATTGTTGATAAGGTGCTAACTCAAGAATGATATAGCCATATGGGAAAGGATTGATGATATTATTGATAAGAATAATATAGGAAATGATTGTGGATGAAGAAAAACTATGAAAATATATCTCAAGATTTGATTTTGATGCACCATATGTAGACAAAGTGTTTGTGATAAGTTCAGTGTAATGAGGGTAAGCTCAATGTACTAGGATAAATGGGTGGGATCCTTTATTCTGATCATAGGTAGATTCATCCTTATCAACAAGTTGTTAGGGATTTATGGAAGAAAATGAGGTATGGAGGTATGATAGGGGGATGAAGTGGTAGGATTCCCACAGATATATGGATGAGGCAGAAGGATTTTCAAGATGATATAGATGGAGTGTATGGATGCCAAGCTACAAATAAAGAAAAATACATAAAATAGATGAAAAGCGAACTAGATAAATGGTGAATCTTGTTTCTACACATGGATCTTGAAGAATTTTTTCACCATGGTACTTTTTCATAGCACCAACGAAGTGGTTTTCACTAATGGATGATTTATTGTAGTTTTTTTTTGAAATATTTTAATTTTTTGGTATTTTCTAATTTTAAAGGATGAGTCTCCTTGACAAGTCACACATAGAAGTGTTTGAGATGCATTATAATGATAGGGCTAGGGATAATATCTTCTCTTGGTGTAGAAATATCATATGATCTAAACCAAAAATTAGTAGTAATGACATAAGGGACCAATCAATTAGGCTCAAACTTCCATTTCTTAGCATGGCTATGGAAGTTCTTATAATTCTACATCAGGATAAGGTCAACCACTTAAAAATCATGAGGCTTGATCTTCTTGTTATACTATAGCTGCAAGAAATTTTGATACACACAAAGGTGATTCAAAGCATTAAGGCACCTCTCATCAAGGATTTGGAGTTCTTGTAAGCATGCACTCTACACTCTTAATCTGGAAATAAGTTCTGCAAGGAAATCCTAAGGGTTCAGGGAGCTTGATCTCAATAGGAAGGAAAACTTTAGAATCAAAGATAAGGGAATATGGATTGGCGCAAGTAGGTGTGTGGAGGGAAGTATGATAGGCTCATAAGGTGGGTTTTAATTACAAATTCCAATCATGACTAGCTTCAATGGCTATATTTTTAAGGATCTTGATGATGGTTTTATTCATAGCCTCATCTTGACTACTCCCTTGGGGGTAATATAGAGAGAAGAATTATTACTTAATACCAAATCTATGACACAGGTCTTTGGCATCCTTTTTGTTAAAAAATGTACCATTATAAAAAAGGATAGTTTGAGGGATATCATAATGGTAGATAAGGTAATTTAGTATAAACTTAGAGATCTATTTGCTAGTGGCATTGGTCAAAGGAATGGATTTGGCCTATTTAGTGAAATATGCTATGGAAGAAGTGATGAACTTATGACCATTGGAGGAGGTGGGATGTATTTGTCCTGTGGGATCAAGACCTTGTTGTAGAAATGGCCAAGGTATAATGATAGGATGTAATGACTAAGAGGGTACATGTATCAAATAATTGTGCTACTGACAGGGCACACATTTCTTCACAAAGTGATATGCATCTTGTTCCATAGTAGGAAAAAAATACCCTATATGCAAAAGATTCTTTGCAAGAGTAAGACCACTAGAATGTGCACCATATATTCCTTGATGAACCTCTTGCAATGTTATTTTAGCTTCTTCTGATCCTAGATATTGAAGGAGGGTTTTGTCAAAGTGTTTGTGGTAAAGGGTATCACCTAGAAGGGTATAATGGGATGTGTAAAAATTAAAGGTCTTACATTGGTTAGTGGTAAGATGGGGTGGTATGATTTAATCATGAAGGTAGAAGTAGATCTCTTGATACCAGACCAAATTTAGACCAACAATATCTCACAAAATTTTAGAATCTAAAATGTTATAAGTAGGAAAAATAAGGTTCTCAATAATAAATTTACACTTTTGACTATTCTGAGATATATTGGAAATCAATGACCCAATAGAAATCATTGCATCAACAACTTTATTATTTTTTTTGGAAATTTCTTGGAACTGGATCTCTGCAAGTGTTGTATCAAGTCTTTAAATATGTGGCTCTATGAGAGAAACTTATAATCCTTCATCGAGTATTCATCATTGAATTGTTTAATAACTAGTTGGGAGTTGCAAAAGATAAGTAAGGTAGTGATCTTACATCTGACAGCTGAGAGGAGCCCTATAAAAAAAGCCTCATATCTTACAATGTTATTTACACATTCAAAGGTTATCTCATATAGAACTTCAGTATGTAATCTCCTTTTGGTGTTACAAATAGTACACCTACCCCGATACTTTCTGTGTATATGATATGTCAAAGTATAATTTCCATTATGTACTCAGGGTAATAGTCATGATAGCATCATCACAAAATTTTCATATAAGGGGATAATATCTTGGAATAGGTGCTTTTTCTATCTGGTCTGCAATAACTTGTCCTTTGATAGCTTTACAGTCCACATAATCAATATTAAAATCACTAAGGATCATTACCCATTTTGTACAAGTACAACCTATGAGAGATGTCTTATAAATGAGGTACTTGAGAGGGTTAATCATTGTAATAAGCTTGATCTTATGATTGAGCATATAATGAAAATTATTCTCTGTGTGCATAAAATAATGGCCAAACATACACATTCTATAGGTGTGTAATTAAGTTCATAGCCAACTAACTTTTGGATGATGCAATATATAGCTCTTTCTTTTCCATCATCTAAATGTGCCAAAAGTCCCCCCACTACAACAATGGTAGAAGATATGTACAAAAGTAAAGGTCAGTCTAGAATGGGTGAGACAAGAATTGGCAGTGAGAATATATATTCCTTAAGTGGTTCAAATTCCTTCTAGCATAGAAAATATCACTAAAATTTAATATCCTTGTAAAGGAGATGAGAAAAAGGATGAAAATTATCTACAAGCTAAGTAGTGAAATGAAAAATTGATTGAAGTTTTACTTGTTAGCTATAGAGATTCTTGAGAGTCTTAGGAGGTAGAATTTATAGGATAGCTTTAACTTTTTTATGGTCCACCTCTATTCCACTTCGTGACACACCATAACCCATCAAATTTCTTGATTGGACACAAAATAAAAAAATATTAGGATTGATTTGGACCATATATTTCTCTAATATATCAAATATATTGGTAAGAACTACAATGTGTGATTCTCTTGCCTTAAATTTTTGTAAAAGGTCATCAACATATACCTCCATGATTTTATGTAGAAGATCGATGTCATAGCATTATAATATGTAGCTCCAATATTATTGAGTCCAAAGGGTATGAAATAATAAAAAATATACCCCATGGTGTAGTGAAAGTAGTCTTGTGTTGGTCTTCTGTAGAAATTTTGATTTGGTTGTATCCAAAGAATCCTTCCATGAGAGAGATGATTTCATGTCCAATAGTCAAACCCAATATGATGTATATGTTGGGGAGTGGAAAATAATCCTTGGGATATGCTTTGTTAATTAGGTCTAAAAAATCAATCCAGATACGAATGCCCCCAATAGCTTTACCCACTAGGACAATATTAGATACCCATTTTGGATAGTTTATTTGTCTTATAAATCCAATATCTAACATCTTCTAAAACTCTAATTTTTACCAATAATTCTATCTATGGATGCATCTTTTTGAGTTTTTTCTATATAGTTTTAGCATCAAGGTGTACAAGAGATGATGTATGACTAAATCTAGATCTAAACTAGGAGTATCTACATATGTCCACAAAAAATTATGTTGTTATTTATGAAGGATCTCAGTCATATTCATCTTCTCATTTTCACTCACTGATGTTTCTATGAATGAAATCTAAGGATTCTCTATACTTCTAAGATTTACTTCCACTATGTTGTCTATGAGCATGGATGACTTCTCTCACAAAAGGGCCATTAGCGGAAAGTAAACTTTTCCAGGTCTTATAGTGCCTCAAAGTGGTTTTCACTAGAAGATGTATCCTTTATTTCTACTTTTTCTTCATCCAAAGGTGCCTAAGAAAGGTTTTATTTAGGGGATATATTTTTATTTTAATTTTTAGAAATAAGAGAGTTAAATTTCTACCTAAATTATGCATGTTCATGGTATGTGATTTGATGCTCATATTCCTAGAGATCTCTTAGGTCTAGGAGTGCTAACACCACTTCATTTAATTCACCTATATCCAATGGTGGTGTCTCTTTTCTAGTCCTAATCAATCAATTTGGGGTGCTTGAGTGGGAGGATATGAGATGCAAGGTTAGTATGAGTTATGATAAGGACACAATTAATCCTAAAGATATCATCATTGATGCATTCAAAGGGTGTCTTAATATAATTTCTCAAGGTTTTTGGAGTCAAAAGAAGCTTCACAATCATTTTGGGAGGACACTTTAGTTATTGATGATATCCAAGTCCTCTACTACGAGAGTAAGCTTTTGGATGTTAGTTTATTTGATGACTTTTTCTTCGCTCCCAAGCCTATGCCATGGTATCCTATAATATCAACTATAGGATATGATTTTGGATATTTTTTTTAGGATGTTGAAAGGTGTGTCCTTTTCTTCTTTGTATAACAACAACAATGTTAAAAATTGGCATGTTGGATATGTTATCATTAATTTCAACATATTAGAGGGATGTCAACATGTCAGAAGATTCTGAAGAATTGACTCGAAGATCTTCTTGTTGAATGCTAACTGAATTGTTGAAGGATAGCCAAGAGAACATGATGTTCAAAGGTCTAGATATTGAAGATATCAAGTTGCACACGTGAGAGTTAGTTGATGAAGTTTAACACTTAGTTCACTCTAAGTTTTAGAGAATGACATGAATATTTGAGTATGTTTCAAGGAAAAAATTGGTGATCGACATAAATAGTGACAAAAAGTGTTGACATGAAGGCAAAAAAGGGTTTGGTGTGCTGAATTAAGATTAAATCTATTGGAGTGCATTTAGGATTATTTTTAGGACATACTAAGGTGTCTTCAACTCAAAGGGTTAGTAATAAGGAGGTCTACATGGAATAATTATATTATCTCAAAGGATGGAGTGAGTGTTCATGAGGACTAGGTGAAAAAGGGATGAAAAATACAATGCATGTGATGGATTTGTATAGATGAGTGTTTTTAATAATGGTAAAAGATGTTCTTAAAGTACGTGCTTAATAATTTGGCAATATTGATGTAGTCAAGGGAGGAGAAATCCCCAATGGAGATGCCCAACCTTGTAGCTAGAGATTAAATAGTGGAAATGAAAAAATAAAGCAATAAGAAACACTAGAGAATACATAACAATGCTCTTCAATTATCATCAAGTTGGCTCGCAAATGCAGACTACATATTTTTTATAGACATGCCCCACTACTAAGGACATAAGATTTATTCCCAATCTTTGCTATTGAATATATTGGCTGTCCTCATTACCAATATTCTTCCCCCTAAACAAGAACTACTACCCTACTTATATACAAGATCGCCAACCACAAGTTGGCCTATCCAATCAACAATATCCAAGATAAAGGAAACATATTACAACATATAGGTTAGGACATAAATTCATAAGAACACCCCCAAATAGATAGATCATGACATGTGAAGATGCAAGTAGGTTGGCCATATGATATAAGAACATAGAATGATGTGCTATGAAGCTTCGCATAATGAAAATCTCTATGGAAAGCTGAATCTTTCCAACTTGACCATTATAATAGTAAAACAATGCAGGAGGTCATACCTATCATAAGATAAATTCATCTAGAAACATCACATCAAGTTGAAAAGCTAGACAAGGATCTCCATGATGTATAGATCACATCATAAGGATTGCATAAGATAATGAGCCAATTGAAATTATCACTACCTAAAACATAGAAAAATTCCCAAATGGAACCAAACAACAAACAAACTAAAGGAAATATTTCTGGGTGATGTAAGATTGCCAATGACCTAAGGATTCTCTTGCATCAAACACCCCAGGTGAAGAGAAGATGATCCATAAGATGAACTTATGAACATCTGATAGTATTCAAGACATAAATTCTATGCTCATTTTTGAACCACATATCCTCCTTGTATTCAACCATCATATTCTCATGGCTATACCTATTATCCAAATCTAAAAACCTAGTAGTATACCATCTATCATTAGGTACTATTCTGCTACTACGTCAAAAACCACTACTTTTATTATCATAATCACACCAATTTCTTCTACTTTTGTTGCTCCTATAATTATAAATCAATGTATTCTTCCTCCTCTTTTGATTGACTCCACCCTTGATATCATTTAATAAATCCCTTCTTTCTAATCAATTTAAAAGATCCTACTGCTCATCTAATACCACTTTAGTAACATGCTATTGCAACACTATGTTGTCATCCTCAACCTTCAACTCCACCAATTTAGGTTCATTCATAAAATCCTTTAGCAAATGAACAACCTCAAAAATCCTCTCAGCCACCTACCGTAAATCCATCACCTTATGATCCAAAGCAATCAAATCTCCTAAGGTGCAAGTCCTCATTACAATTAGACTCTCAACCTTCCTTCCCTCTTTTAAAAGGAATTAAAATGAACTTCCTATCATTCTTCTTTATAGACAAAATATTCCTTCAGAAATCATGAATAGCTCCAACATCATACTGCCAAGGTCTTCCAAGAAAAACATGAAAAACACTCATGTTAACCACATTACATAATACTTAATCTTAGTATGGTCCAATGTTGAACTTAATCCAACATTGTTCTTTAACCTCCACCATATGGTCATCGTGAAACCAACTTATCCCATATGGACAAGGGTGTTTAAGTCACCTCAATCCTAGCTTTTGTACCATCTCCTATGATGCAAGGTTTTCAGTACTACCACTATCCATTATCACCTTGCAACATTTGTTTTTCGATTTAAAAACTATTTGGAACTCAACATAACTCTCTTATACATCAGAGATTCTCCCATTTTAGGTGCAGTCTCTCTTTCAATAGATTCATCCCCGAATTTCTCCTCATATGCCACCAAGTTCTATTTTACCTTACCTTTGCTAGAATTTTTAGAACATTGGAAAGCCCTATGACCAACATTCCCACACTTGAAACAAGTAACTTTGAAACCATTGGTGTTCTATCCTAGATGCAAAATGCTAATGAAATTCTGTACCCTGAGTTGTGTGCCCATGTTTGAATAGGGTCCCCATCTTTGCATTTTAGTGAGGGATTTAGATTTATAGTTGGCCTTCTAGACTCTATCTCTTGATTTTGTTTAAAAGATATCCTCATGCTTCATTTTTGCATGATGAAAGAAATTGCAAAGTTTAAGCCCCAATTTGAAGACATCCCATGAAGTGAGGACCTCCAAATAAGGAAGAATCCCTTTTTCAAGCATTCAAACCCCTTTTCAAGAATTGAATATCTTTTCAACATCATGGAGACATAAAATGATTATGATGATGGATAAGATATCACTAAGTTCTGATGATTGGATTGTACTTTTCCTCTTAGGATTGGGTATGGTATCTTGTTATCTTTAGATCTATACTTTTGTGTTTCAAATCTATATTTATTTTCATGTTTTCAATCACACATTGATTGCATTTTTATATTAGGGTTTACTCTATCACACTCATGATAGATATTAATATTTTATTTATGCATTTTAGCTCATAGCAATTTAGAAATACTCTAGATTCACAAGCATTACATGCTTTATCTCTATCATGTTTGGCTATTCATGGAGGTGAAAATCACCAAAATAGGGGGTTGACCAGGGAAAACCCCTATTAACCACCGACACACATAAATATTATATTTGCAGGTGCAAAAGACTTCAGGTTTTGATGTAGGAGCATCAAAGCTACCATGGGACTGAGACATAGTATTTGTAACTTCTTCCAACATAAAAAATAGGGTACAAAATGCCATTGGCATTTTGTCCATAGGTACAAAATGCCATTGGCATTTCATCCATTGGTACAAAATGCCATTAATGTTCCATCCTCCCAATTGTCAATGAAAATTTAGGTGCAAGTGGATACATGTCTTGGGAATTTTGTTCTTTAGTTACATGTCATTTTGGGATTCTGACAGTCAAAAATTTAGATATGAAGTTTTATTCCTCCTATTTAATTTCCAAGTGCATTCAACTCTTTCTCCATTCCCCTTTTATGTCTTCCTTTTAGTTGGATTAAATTAGATCTACTCTTATTTAGTCCTTTGCATATCAATATCTCCCATCCTTCAATTTTAAACAAAAAAGTACAACAGAAATCCCAATCTCAATTTTTTTGCATTAGCATCCTTATCATTAGGTGGTGCTGATTTGATTTATCTTAAGGTAGTTTCACATCCCAATGTGTCTTATGAATTGAGCAATATTCCCCCCTTCCTCCCCCTCCCCTTCTCCCTTATTCAAGTAATGTAATTATAATCCTCATTGCTATCATTACAAACATGGATACAATATTTTATTCTTATTGATTTTGTCTATACCATGGTTTAGGTGGACACTTATAGGTCATATAGAAAAATAAAGCTCAAATACCAACTTACATATTAAAAAATATAAATAATTTAATATATAAAATTTTAAAATACATCCCTAATGTGATAGAAAAGGTTTATGCATATAGGTGAAAATGATATCACCAAACCTTGTTTGAAAAAATATACATTAATAACACATAGTAAGTTAATAAAAGGCTAGGTTTTAAATTAAGATGTAAGCTTAAAATGATATAAATTTGAAAATTTAAATAAAAATGTTATAAATAAATAATTCATAAACATAGATAAAGGATAATCTAATATATTGAATGCATATTAGCACATCTAAGACTAGACTAAGAATTTAATTAGATGAGAATGGATAGATAGAATGATGTATTTTTTTTTTTGAAGAATGTAGGTAAATAATGAATGTACTTTACACATAATATATGAATGCCAAATAAATAAGGATCTAAAATTTATGTTTTGTTTTTGGATTAAGGTTAATACAGGTTTTGAAGGGGCCCCAAAACCCTGTACATAATGGTCACTAAAGATATTCAAGAAAGCCCACTAAACAGAATGGGTCAAGACCAAAGCAAGGGTTTTACAACAAGAACCCACAACCTGGATGATTCAAAACATGAAACAACCTTCATGCAACCCTTAACTAAAGAGAAATCCAAAACTAGGATTTTCCTTTAACACCCTTCTGATGGGAACTAAGAGTCATCTCAAATGAAGAGGAGGACTTCTTAAATTTTTTTCCTTTGACAACAATCCATTCCTCTTCAACTCTAGCCACCTCAACCTGCCAATGCAAAGGATCATTAGCCAAGCTAGAACGATCATGGCTAACATCATAAGCTGCCACAAAACCAATAGACCAAATAGGAGAAGTGATAAAAAAATCACCGGTGACCACAACCCCCGCAACACTAGGTGAAGCCAAAGGCACAACCATCCCCATCAAATGAGGTGATGAAGCAATCATAGAGGCACTAATAGGAGGACCAACAAGAACTGAATCCCGACCAATAGAAGAAGGAGGAGAGACATGCACAATCACCTAGGAGAAACTTTTTGGGGAAACCGACTTCTTCTCCACCAAATGAGATGAAGCATCCTTCCACCAAGACAAGACAATTTTATTTTTACCCAATCCACACTAAGTAGCCATATGCCCAGTCTTAAAGCATCTTTAACATCTGAACGGAATCACTTTATAATCTAGAGTCTGAGTCCATCTTCCTTTGGAGGAGTTGATCACTATCTCCATAGGAAGACCCTTAGAAGGATCAATATCAACAAGAATGCGAGCATAAGTAGAATAATACAAATCATAAGAAGCACCATCTACAAAAAATTCCCCAAGAGCATTTCCAATCCCCTCAAAAAGAGAATTGATCCAAAGATGCAGGGGAAGATAAGGAAGATGAACCTAGATAGGGAACCGAGTGAAAGAGTTTGAAATGGGGTTAAAATTGAAATGCTAAGGCTTAACCATGAGCATAAAATGATCCTCCTAGCTAAAGAAATGATCACACAACAACTTATTCATGTCCAAAGCATCTTCAAAATTTTCAATAAAATACCCTTCAGCCAAGGGAAATATATGCACCTCATTATGGTATGCTACTATCAAGACAATGGGCAGCAACAGTGGGAGGAAAGTTGCAACTAGACCTGTCATATGCTACTATACCTATAAATGGTACTAAGGTAAAGTTGTATAGAAAGCCTCGCTTCTCATTCATGATTGAAATGGTAGCACCTAAGGATCTGAATTGATGTGTTGACATTGCCATGGAAAACTTCATGGTTGAGGAAATTGTGCCACAACTTAAAAATACTGATCCAATCATTGATGAGCTACTATTGCAACAAGATGGATTATGGCAATTATAATTTGATGGAGGATGCTCTAAGGAAGGCTCAGGAGCTGGTGTATTATTTATATCCTAATCATGTATTACTTTTAAATACTCTTTTCTGTTAACCTTCCAGTGCACTAATAACACTGTAGAATATGAGGCTTTGATATTGGGATTATATATTGCCATGACACATGGTATAAAATGTTTGAAAGTTTATGGAGATTCCCAATTAATCATTTCTTAGATTAGATCATAGTATGCTGCCAAAGATGACAAGCTTAAATTATGTAAATATGCTATCTGGGATAGATTAGAATTTTTTGATGCTTTCAATATTCTCTGGATAGAAAGATCAAAAAATATCATGGAAAATTTCCTTGCAAATGTTGCATTGAAAAATAATGATGTAACCCTTACTGGTGTATCAAAATTAGAAATAAAAAGTAGACCTGCCGTGCCTGACAATGTTTGTAATTGGAAAGTCTTTGAGGATGACAATGATATCCTCAGGTTCATTCAGGGTTTGGATCAATATGATGGACAACAGATTGATTTTAATACTCATCAGGAAATAGTTGATGGAAAGGAATGTGTCTTAGGGAATGAAATTATTCAACTAGCTTCTAACCATATTCCTAAGGGGCTAGTTGAATTAGAAGACATGTTCAAGATAAATGACAATCATATGTCCCAAAAATCCAATGCTAAGGTGGATGATCTAGAAGAAATAAACCTAGGGTCAGAAAAATCCCCTCAACTAGTGTATATTGGAAAAGGAATCAGTAGGAAGATAAGAATTAATTTGATAAGGTTGCTGAAAAGGTATAAACATGTTTTTTCCTAGTCATATGATGATCTCAAAGCCTATAGGGTAGACCTGTTTCAACATGAAATCCCTCTAAAAGAAGATGCCAATCCTTTCAGACAAAAGAAAAGGCCTATTAATCCCTTGTTAGCTACCAAAATACAAAAAGAGCTGACCAAATTAAGGGATGCAAGTATTATTGAGCCCATAAGACATTCATCTTGGGTTTCAAACTTAGTGCCAGTCAGAAAGAAGAATGGTGACATAAGGTTGTGTGTAGATTTCGGGAACCTGAATGTGGCTTCATTAAAGGACAAATATGGATTGCCAACTATGGAGGCTATGCTTCATAAAGTGACTAGTTGTGAGTTATTATCCATGATGGATGGTTTCTCAGGATATAACCAGGTGCTGGTCAAAGAATCAAAACAATTCAAGACAACATTTACTACTCCTTGGGGAGCTTATGTATATGTCCGAATGCCTTTCGGTTTAAAAAATGCTGGAGAAAATTTTCAAAGGGAAATGGATGTAGCATTTAAAGACCTTATTGATGTTCTCATGGTGGTATATCAAGATAACCTGACTGCCTATTCTAAAAAGGGTGATGATCATTGCAATCACCTAGAGAAAGTCTTGATCAAATCTTTGGAGTTTGACATAACTTTAAATCCTAAGAAATGCCATTTTTTTGTCATTGAGGGGAGCTTGTTAGGGAATATAGTGTCCAAAGAAGGAGTAAGGATTGATCCTGAGAAAGTTGAAGCCATTAAAAGGGTTCCTACTCCCAAAAACCTCAAAGGTGTGTAGTCTTTCCTGGGACAGATTAATTTTGTCAGAAGATTCATTGCTAACTTTGCAGAGTTGGTCAAGCCTATAGTCAAGCTTCTAAAGAAGGATGTGAAATTTGAATGGATTCAAGAAGCACAAGAGGCTTTTGAAAAAATTAAGCAGGCAATACAAAAAGCACCAGTATTGATATCCCCTGATTATTCCAAGCCTTTTTCTCTGTTCTCTTTTGCATCTTTTCACACCATTGCAATAGTTTTGTTACAAAAGGATGGGGAAGAATTTGAGCATCTCATTTCTTTATTTAGAAAATCATTACAGTCAGCTGAGATGAACTATGAGCTGATGGAAAATCTAGCCTATGCTTTGGTAAAAGCAGTCAAGGCATTCAAACCTTATCTAGTTTGTGCTAAGGTAAATGCATATGTTCCTCATGTTGTAGTAAAAGATTTAATAGTACAAATTGAGGTCACAGGTAAAAGATGCAAGTGGATTAACCTAATCCAAGAGTTTGATTTAGAGCTTCACATTACTAAACTTGTTAGAGGTCTGGGACTTGCAAAGCTAATGACAAAAGAAAATATGGACCTGATTCAAGTAAATAATATTGACATAAATGAAGGAATTGTCACTAACATTGAAATGCAACCTTGGTATACTAATATTGTGTTTTTTCTTAAACATGCTAGTTTTCCAAAAGGTTTAAATGACAATAAAAGGAGAAGCCTTAAGTTGTAGGCTCAAAAATATGTATTGTTACAAGGTGACTTATTTTGGAAGGATAATGACGATATTTTTCTCCTATGTTTGGACAAAGGGAAATTTGAAAGGGTCTTGCAAGAAATGCACTCTGGGCTGTGTGGAGGACATCATTCTTCCAGGGCAACTACTCACAAAATTTTGAGGCCTAGTTATTATTGGCCTGTATTATTCAAATATATTCATGCATTTGTCAGGAAGTGTGAACCATGCCATAGGTTCTCAAATAAGTTGAAGTTTTCAGGAGCATTAATGTTAAACCCTATGGTTGCAGAGGCTCCTTTTTCTATGTGGGGTATTGACTTTATTGGGGAATTTATTGAAAAATCTAGTGGACATAGTTGGATACTTGTGGCTATTGATTACTTCACTAAGTGGATTGAAGAAATCCCAACAAAGAAAGCTACAAGTACAGTGGTGACTAAATTCTTGATGGATAATATAATAACAAAGTCTGGTGATCCTATCAAACTAGTAATGAATAATGCCACATGTTTCAGATCACAAGAGTTCACTAATTTTTGCTAAAAAATGGGCATAATTATGTCATATTCATCTCCATATCACCCACAGGCTAATGGACAAGAAGAATCAAGCAATAAGAGCATTCTACAAATTTTGAAGAAAACTTTGGAAAAGAATAAAAGGACCTGGCATGTAAAGTTGAAATTAGCCTTATGTGCAGATAGAATTACAGAAAACAGAGCTACAGGTAAGCCTCCTTTTGAGCTAGTTTATGGTGTAAGATCTAGACTACGTGTGAATAATTTGCTGCCTATTTACAAATTTATGCAAGATGAAGAATTATAAATATGCGATCCTTTGCAAAATAAAATGATCCAACTAGTTGAATTGGATGAAATAAGAAGAGAGGGTCAAAGAGAAAATATAAGACTACAACAAAAGATGAAATATCTTTTTGACAAGAGAGCTACTATCAGGAAATTACAGCCTGAAGATCTAGTCCTTCAATGGAATGCAAGGAATGAAGATAAGGGCAAGTACAAAAAATTTGAATCCTTATGGTTGGGTCCTTATGTTATCCATCAAGTTCATGGAAAAGATTCATACTATCTAAGAAATATGGATGGTGAAGAGAAGGAATTGCCAGTGCATGGACAATTTCTAAAATTTTTCTTCAATTGAAATCAAATCTGTTCCATGCACAGTAGTTTTGTAGTGTATAGGTGTGTTTTGTTTCAGTTGTGTGTTTATTTCTTGCAGTAGGTTAGTTCTTTATTTGGTCTTCCACCCAGAGATTCTAGGTTCTTGCTATAAAATTGCATTTAAGAATCCTCAGATAGAGCCACTGTTGGAGTAATTTTAGGGTTTTTTTGAAAAATCTCATTTCTAGTCTTGCCAGCTTCCAAATCTTATCTATGTATCAACCTTTTCATGAGTCTGCAAGAAATTGTCCATTTAAAATGTGAATGTCAAGTTCACCAGATGCAAAAATATCCACATATCCTTTCCCTAGGTCTTTTTTCCCTCAATATGGTTTTTATTTTTGAAAAGGCCATAAGTATGCCCTAGATCTTTATATTTCCATGTTACTTTTTGAGGCACTTAAAGGGTTGCATATGCACATGGTCATTTATCTTACTTAGTGTTCAGTGAATCTCATAATAAATTTGTTAAGTCTTCAAACATTCAATGAACAAGTGAAAAAGCCTTGGTTTTCATTATGCGTCATTCAGTCGCTTAATCTCTAGTTTAAATTGGCGATTAGTGAATTGATTTGGTGATCCGATGACAATGCAATCTCTAATTCATGTGATTCTTCACGGTTTCCTCTAAACATTTGGTGACCTAGCGCAATAGTTTTCTCCCATTCACTGAGTGTAATAGTGAAGTTGTAAAGCATCCAGTGATTCAGTGAAAGCTGTAGATGAAGATCTTGATCAATGGTTAATATTATATCTCAGTTTTAACTCTGCGGTGAATAATGGATTCAATGATCAAGCGAACAAAGTGTTAGCTCAATCTCCAAGACTCAGTGGTTAAGTACAAAATATTAAGTGATTCAACGATCAAGGATGAATTATTCTTCATTAGCTTAATCTCTAGATACTAAGATAATAATCAGGACAAGGTATTCAATGATTCAGTGAACACAGTGTTCATTTAATCTCATAAAGATGGAATTTAGAGACTTTTTATCTAGCGATCCAATGACAAAGGAAAAGGTGATAAAATAGTGGTTCAGCCATTCAATGAATAAGTGACTGAAGGCTATCACTGAGTCTCAAGATAAATTGGTTGAGTCTTAAAGCATCCATCGATTCAGCAGGAGTTGTGGATAGCAGTGAAGATCAACGGTCAGCGTGTAGTCTCGAGATAGAACTGTGGTTAAGGATTTTATCTAGCAATTCAGAGATTGTTGTATTCACTGAGTCTCATAACATAACTAAGGTTAGTAAAAATATTGAGAGATCACGAGAACACAGTTGTCGTTAGATCTCAAGGTTAAATTTGAGTTAAGATAATTATTCAGAGATTGCATGAATAGCTTTTAGTCGCTGGATCTCGCAATATAACTAAAGTTAAAGAAAGATCTGGAGATCACACAAAGTCTTTCAGTCGCTCAATCTCTAAATAAATGTTGAGTTAAAAGAAGGGTTATGAGATCACACGAATCCTTCACTCGCTTGTTCTCAGAAGGTAGCCAAAGTTAAGAAGGTAATCTGGAGATTGTGAGAATACACTGAGTCGCTGAATCTCTGAGAAAGATTAAGGTTAAGTTAAAGTTTGTGTGATTCAGAAAAAGCTCTCAGTCGCTGGATCACATAATCAAGTAAAGTTAAAGTTAAAGACTTGGAGATTGTATGAGGATCGTAGATGCAAATTAGATCCAACGGTGGTCTCCAGATCTCCCAATAAAACCATGGGTCAAGAAGATGTTACGAGATCACGCGAATCCTTTAGTCGCTTGATCTTTGAATTAACTCATAGTTAAGAAAATCATTTTGAGATTAAGAGAATCCTTTAGTCGCTTGATCTCCAAAAGGCCTGGGTTAAGTTCTCATTTATGAAAAAGGGAAAAGAGTTGTTATTATGTGGAAAAGTACTTTGCCAGGATGGATAAGTGAGCAAGCCAGCCAATCAGATTATAATTGAGGGTTTTTGCTAGTACTCGAGGTTTTTGAAAAGATGAAATAGTAATCATTCCTTTTGATTCTTTGCATTTTTTGAAATGCAAACTATCATATCTCAATTATGACTAGCTATTTTTCAATTTTGGTGTTACGTAGAGTTGAATTTTGAGATGACTTAGAGAAGATTTACAGTGATTTTGTTAATTCCAATGCATTAAATGATCAACGTTATAATAGATAGGACATCCATACATTTACACTTAACAATTTTTCAAGAGATTAATTGAGAACTCTGTGCAATTGTAGAGTGTAAGTTGCAGAGAAAAGTTGCAGAGCTAAGTGTTCATAGAAGAATTGCAGAGATGAGCTAGCTAGAATCAAGCCTAGCCTCTTCTAGTGGGGAAGAAAAAGAACAGGGAGATGAACAGAAAGGCAAGCCAAATTTTTCTGATGAATTCCTCAAATTATTGCCAAGATCAAATCAGAACAAGAAGGCAAATGATGAAGCCTTCATTGATGACATGGCAAACTGTAGGGATCCTGATATCCCTTCTTGCTCTAGTTTTATGCTTTTCAATTATTTCTACATGAATCGTGATAGACCTATCCCTATCTATAATGCATGGGTTTTAGGCATGGACAAGTTGATAGTCCCTGATGTCTTTGTAGATATTGACCTTATGTTTGAATTGGCTAGAAATTATGATCCCATATCCAAAACCATTAGGAAAGGTGACAAATCTCCCTTAGTTACTCTTGATAGGGGATCCTTTATGAAAGCTTTTGATCTGTACTCTTCATCATCTAAAAAGATTGATTTGAAGAAAGAGAAGGAAAAATATGGAAGCCAATTAGGGCTTGTGAGGAGCCAAATGGCTAGACACTTCCCTAGAACTGTTAAACATGTAGCCCCTCTCCCACCACATATGAATGCTCCATATGAGTATAAAGCCCTAAATTTCTATATGAAGTATCTCACATATGGGTTGTGTTGAGTCTTAGGGGTAGATGGAGATGCTGAAAGGTTACCGGCTGATCTACTGATGATAATCCTAGATATTTAGAATTCACATGCTAACACAAACTATGATTACATTCAATATGTAATTGATAGGATACATGAGGGTCTATTATGTGTCAAGGCAAAAAAGAAGCCCATCAAATTATTGCACTATTCTTTGTTGATGCATTTAATTTTGTATTTCAATATTGATAACTTCAATGTGCAAATGCTGATACCAAGAAAAATGTTTGAGGGAAATCCAAACCTTGTGCAGTTCTGGTTAAGGGTATGGAATTATACTTCCATTGAAAACATCTTTTATTCTTTTTAGAATTGGATAGTTCACCCACTTTTGGACCTGATGGGAACAAACATTGTGAGACTTCCAGTTGTGGTGCTCAAACTCCTAAGGCATAAACAATTTATTAGCACATGGGATAAAGGCCATAATTGGGGAAATTTTTATCTAGGTCATAATTTTACACTGATTAGGGTCTATGTTTGCCCACAACCCCCTCATATGTTACCAAAGTATGTACCACCAAGGGTAGCCCAGTTGGCATTTTTGTGGAAATTTATGTGGACTGACAAGGAGCACTTGGCACCGCATAGAAAAGGAACTTTTACTCCTTGACAGTTTAAACTAGGAAGCTTTTTGATTGGAAAAAGAGCACCACCACAAGTTAGCTTGTAGTTAAATCATTACAAGATGGATTCTGCTACATACATATATGTAGACTCAGAGGATTTCATCAAAAGTGCCAGAATGCTGCTTATCCCAAATATTGGTACAATAAAAGGCCATGAGGGATGTGATGAAGAGGATGTGATAAAAAACATGGTGGATGAGGATGAGATAGGAAGAAGACTTACCAAATTCTATGACTTGTTGAATTTGGAAGCTTAGCTCAAAAAGGCCAAGATTTATTTTGGAGGATTCTTCCCAGACCTCCCCTACTTATCCAAAATTAATAGAATGGTAGAGATGCATGATACTCTATCTAGCCAACTAGAAGGTCAGCTTGAAGAAAAGCTGGAAGTAAAAAAGGATTATTCTTCTTTTGACTATGAAGAATACACTGATGAATCTCAAGAAGGAAATAGTCCACCCTAGGTTAATGAGCCCCCTATTATTGATGTAAGTCAAGATGCACTTGAGGTAGGAGATGTATCTGAACCACCTCAGAAGAGGCAAACCTTGAGGAAGGAGAGTCCTCTAAAAGGAGGAGACAAAAGAAAGAAGTAGATAGAATTAAAGCCTTGGTGCCTGATGATAGATCATATCATCACCATTTGAGGAAGAATATCAAAGAAGGAAAGAAGGTAGCCACACAAGAAGACGTGGAGTTACCCCTATTTCTTGGTCAAGCTGAAAGAGAAATGTACTAGGAAGAATTTCTCAATGATGATTAATTCATCAAAAGTGAGGAATTTAAGAATTTCCTTATATGGAGGAAGCAACAGGAGATTGCGAAAACAATACCCGAGGGAAGTACTCTAGATGATGAGGCACTAAAGGCCTTAGCAACATATGATCTGAAATCTAAGACAATTATTGTGGAAGAGGCTAGGGAAATGGTTAAGTCCAGTGGGATGCTCCTAGTGCCAGGTTGGGACCTTACATCAGCTTTCATCATAGATCAAATCAGAAAGAAACTTGAGGGAAATCTGTCTTATGAGGCCCAAATTGGAGATATGATAAGAGGAAGTGGATATGACCCTAAGTCCCATGCCTTATCAATGTGGTCCCTTGCACCAAGAACCCAAAAGCCATCCTTAATCAACATAGAGAATAAAATGGAAGGGGACACGATCATTTGGACTGTTCAAAACACCAGTGATCTGGAAGTATCTAAGGCAGTGACTCACTTTTCACATCTGAATGAAGCTAAAACAACTCAATTGTCAAATAGATATGCAAAAATATTTGAAAGTAGAGTAACCATAGAAAAGGACAGGGATCAAGGACTAATGAAAATCAAAGTCCTAGAAAATAAGTTGGAAGAATTAAAGGTAAAGCTTGAAGATCTTTCTAAAGAAAATCCTCCTCCAACCCCACAGATTGAAGTTTTAGTTCAATCAGTGGCAAAAATTCCTGTTGAATTGGCAGAAAAATTAGAAAAGGACAAGTTGGATTTGGCCCTGAAGGCCCTCTTTAGCATCATACAATATAGGTGTGAAGTGATAAAGGGTAAAAGGGACATCATACTCTATGTTGTAGAAGACAAATGAAAGTGTCAAGGATGCTATGGCTACTCTAGAGCCACTTTTCAACATTTGGTCTGGCAGAGGGATTTTGTTTGAGAAGCTTGAAGCAGTGCAACCTCATAGGACATATATTCCAGAATCAGTTATTGAGGTAGGAGAAAAGATAGAGCAAATTGCCACAACTTGGGGATTCTTCAAGGGCAAGGCAAATCAGGTAAGAGCCAAGATGGGTATGTTTGGTCCGAACTTTAGTAAATTCCTCCCTCCAATTTGCAAAGATGATGGTAACATCATAGAAGTTGAGGAGTGGAAATCAAGTATGAGTCAGTTGGTGATTAAGAAGGAGGCCTTTTTGAATAATGATGGATCCTTAAATATGGACAGGTTTAAGAACATATTGGATGACATGTTCAAAATAGAAAATGAGTGTGTTAAATTTTGTTAGGATTAACAAGGAAGAAATAACAATTATGTGCAAATATAACCAATATCAAAAAATAATAAACCACACAAAAGAGAACACAAGACACAAAGATTTAATGTGGTTCACCTAATCCCTGGGCTACATCCACCAATAGTGAGTCCAATATTTTATTATCGAGTGATTACAACTTGATTACAATCCGTAATCACTTATAGCTCAATTCCACCGCAAGTACTAAAATCATACATCATGAAATCCCTAACCCTAAGCCATATTATACAATATTTTTTCTACTTTAGGGTTAGAATGAGTTACAATATGTCGGCCCAAAATAATCGAAAATATGTCGGCCTCAAAAAAATTCAGCGAGGTCGGCAGGAAAAGTGTACAGTACTTTCTTGGATAGTACTTTCCTAATCAGTCACCACAAGCTAACAAATTTATTGTTGAAACAAAGGCCATCACTGACTCAAGATGGGATAAGCAGGTCAAGCAGTTACATAGCCTAAAAATGTACACCTGGCCATCAGAAGAAGAAGTTGCTGCATGGGACAAGAATACTAAACCTAAGAAGAGGAAACTAGTAATAATTGACGTTGAAGAAATAGAAGAAGAGTGAGTTCCAGCATTGCACCCGATCTATGAGCATAGGGAGAGTAACTATTATAAAGGGGATGATATAGGTTAGCCGGATGGTGGTCATCATTCATGCAACAACTATTTGCAGTTACTCTGAATACCAACAGATAAAGGTGCAACTTAGGGGGAACTCACTATGAGAAGAAACAACTTCTGGTGCCATTTCCTTCTTTTCTGTCTCATTTTAAATATATTTTGTATTCTAGTGCAAGTCACTATCTAGGCCATTCGAAGCTTGTTGCATCCTTCTTTTAAGGATTCCAAGATGACTAGTATATATAGGAGGTCCCCTATTTTGTAAAAGGGTGGTGAATTTCTCAGTGTAATAGGAGTTTTTGCATTTAGTGTCTTGATTCTAAGGAATCTTAGCTTTTAAATGTATTGATATAGGAAATTTATCAATGAAAATATACTGAAGTTCCTTGTATATGTTTTTTTGTCTTCAGATATGAATTTGATTTCTTTGTGTATTTAATTTGTAAGGCAGTTTTAGATACATCATTCTACAAGGTAGATAGTGGGGTTGAATCTTAAGTCTCTTTCAAGGGAAGGGTAAATCTTGAGTGAGGTCTCAGAGATTTCAATATCTATGTATGGATTTGATGATATAATATATACATGAGAGGGTAATTTGTAAGGCATTTTATCTGGGCCGGTTTGGGGTTATTTGAATTGCAAAGTTTTCTATAGATGTATATTTATTCATTCTGATGCCCTAGGATTTGGCACTGGTCATTACTTAGGTTGCATTGTTTCACCATCAATCAAAATGAATGATAATTTACATTAAAGTTTTGTTAAAAGTTATATGTTTATATCTATATCAAGCATACATATAACTATTGTGATATTTGGAGAATTAAATCTGATAGGTATACCCACCTATAGCTGAAAGCTCAAAGTGAAGAAGGACTCAGATCCTTAATACCTTAGTGTTTATTATTGACAAATGTATCTATTGGGACTACAAGAGTTAAGAATCAAAGGTTTTATGATTAGTTTTGATCATATGCAATTTTAGGCACTAACAAGATCCAAGTTGATTAACCACAAGAAGATGGTCAATGCATAAATATTGAATCAATCGATGGAGAATATTAAGGAGAAAACCTTATATTCCGTTATGGAAAGAAGTATTGAAATATTAATTGAATTGAAGACAAATACTAACGTCAAAATATGACAAATTTGGAAAATGCTATTTTTTGGTGTCTGTACTAAGTTTCAGGAAATTCTACAACCAAAATTGGCCTGGAAACATAGAGACAGAGAAAACCTTGAAACCTTCTGCTTTTCTGGAAAAGGTCAACCTTGACCTAAATATGGGGCACAATCATGCCCCTTTATGTCGACCTTGACCTGCGCTACTTCGACGGAAATTATGTTTGCGGATCCTGAAAGTTTTCTGAAAAGGGTGTCCAAATCTACACTGTAATTCATTGTCTCGTACCTATTCCTGCAAGAAAAATGGTTTTGTTTGTTAGGGGGGAGGGGTTTTCCTTGGTTAAACCCCAATTTAGGAATTAACCTTGAAATTGAATTGAAATTATAATAATAAACAAAGTAATTGGAACAATTCACCTTGCTTATGTTGAAACCCTTGTGGAGGATTCAAATCCTTGAATCCACAAGTATGGATGCTCCAAATGAATGTAAGATTTCTCAAATCAATTGTCTTTAGATATTCAACACCAATCTTGAATGGATCTTGGAATAGGAAGAAGCTTGAATGGATGTGGATGGAGAAATCTTCAACAAGAGGGCTCCATAGAGATTGAATTCTTCAATGGCTACCAATGGATCTCCTTGATCAATTGGATCTTGAATGCTTGAATTCTTGAAGATGAATGAATTATTGAATGCTTTCCTTCTCCTTCTTTCTTGCTTCTTGATTGCTAGATTTCACTTTCTTGGGAGATGATCTTGTGTTGTGATGGATTGAAATGAGAGAGGAAGGCTTCCTTTTATACTAGTCTAGGGCACAAACTTCTAGAGAGACCTACATAGGATAATTAAATTCCCATTTAAACCTTTACCCCTAGAAATGGACCTAAATTAAATATAATATAAGAGTTTACCATTTTGCAGCCTGAAACAACCGACCCAGAAGTGGGAAATAAAACTTTTCGAAACCCGACATCTGAAAACTTTGGGATCTTGAATTTTGGACCCTGGGTCAAGGTTGAGGTTGACCTTGACCTAGGTCAGGGTCGAGGCCAACCTTGACCTAAAAGGTAGACCTTGACCCTGAGGTCAAGAATCTTAGGGTTTCAGGTCAGGATGCCAGAATAATGCAGAAAAGAAGTGGAAAATGGGGCAGAATAGGGGAAAAAGCCAGATCCAAGTCAAAGAACCATTCAAGGCATTTGACATGACCCTAATCCACTTACTCGAAGGGCTAAACTAGTCCTAAATGGAAGTGCTTCCATTTTTTGACACTACACTTACATATTAAAAAATATAAATAATCTAATATATAAAATTTTAAAATACATCCCTAATGTGATAGAAAAGGTTTGAGCATATAGGTGAAAATGATATCACCAAACCTTGATTGAAAAAATATACATTAATAACACATAGTAAGTGAATAGAAGGCTAGGTTTTAAATTAAGATGTAAGCTTAAAAGAATATAAATTTGAAAATTTAAATAAGAATGTTATAAATAAATAATTCATAAACATAGATAAAGGATAATCTAATATATTGAATGCGTATTAGCACATCTAAGACTAGACTAAGAATTTAATTAGATGAGAATGGATAGATAGACTGATGTATATATTTTTTTGAAGAATGTAGGTAAATAATAAATGTACTTTACACATAATATATGAATGCCAAATAAATAAGGATCTAAAATTTATGTTTTGTATTTGGATTAAGGTTAATACAGGTTTTGAAGGGCCCTCTAAACCCTATACATAATGGTCACTAAAGATATTCAAGAAAGCCCACTAAATAGAATGGGTCAACACCAAAGTGAGGGTTTTACAACAGGCACCCACAACCTGGATGATTCAAAACATGAAACAACCTTCATGCAACCCTTAACTAAAGAGAAATCCAAAACTAGGATTTTCCTTTAACACCCTTCTGATGGGAACAAAGAGTCATGTCAAATGAAGAGGAGGACTTCTTAAATTTTCTTCCTTTGACAACAATCCATCCCTCTTCAACTCTAGCTGCCTCAACCTGCCAATGCAAAGGATCATCAGCCAAGCGAGAATGATCATGGCTACCAATAGAAGCTGCCACAAAACTAGTAGACCAAACAAGAGAAGTGACCACATAATTACTAGCGGTCACAACCCTTGCAACACCAGGTGAAGCCAAAGGCACAACCGTCCCCATCAAACTAGGTGACGAAGAAACTGGAGAGGCACTAAAAGGAGGACCAACAAGAATTGAATCCTGACCAACAAAAGAAGGAGGAGGGACCTGCGCAGCCACCTGAGAGAATTTTTTTGGGGAAACTGACTTCTTCTCCACCAAATAAGATGAAGCACCCTTCCACCAAGACGTGATAGTTTTCTTTTTACCCAATCCACACTGAGCAGCCATGTGCCCATTCTTAAAGCATCTTTGACATATGAAGGGAATCCCTTTATAATCCAAAGTCTGAGTCCAGCTTCGTTTGGAGGAGTTGATCACTATCTCTGCAAGAAGACCCTTAAAAGGATCAATATCAACAAGAATGCGAGCATAATTTGAATGATACAAATCAGAAGAAGCACCATCTACCAAAAAAACTTTCCCAAGAGCATTTCCAATCCCCTAAAAAAGAGAATCGATCCAAAGATGCAGGGGAAGATAAGGAAGACGAACCCAGATAGGGAATCAGGTGAAAGAGTTTGAAATGGGGTTAAAATTAAAATGCCAAGGCTTAACCACGAGCATAAAATGGTCCTCCTAGCTGAAGAAATGATCACACAACAACTTATTCCTGTCCAAAGAATCTTCAAACTTTTCAATAAAATACCCTTTAGCAAAGGGAAAGATATGCACCGTATCCACAAGGATAGGCTCCCAGTGATGAGAAATTCAATCATGAAGCTTCGACAGGCTAGGCCAAAAACCTCTAAACCTGCAAATCAAGGCATGGGAAGAAAAAATAGAGATGTTATGATCTAAATCCTCCTCTACATCCCAGTCCACCACTATGGATAATAGATTAGAGATGGGAAGAGGCCCACGATCGGTCCCCAGATTTAACATAGCAGCATCCCTGGAATCAGAGGAGGGCACTGTAAACACCATTCGAGGGCCCTTCACCCAACCCTCACTCATAGGATCAAAGGTCGTCACACCAGAGGCCAATAAAAGGGGAGCATCCGCATCCTCAGCTGAAGCAACCTGAACGACTGAGGAAAGGGAGAAGCAACAATATGAGCCCTAGAAGACGTGTCATTCGTTGTCCCCATAATAGTAGAAAATGGATTGCTGGAGGGAAAAGACTCCTCTCCAGCAACATAAGGGACCGTGGTAGAGGGGGCACCCAGAGAAGTAGCCCGAGAAGCGGTTGGAGCAGGCGACACAACACTAGGAGCCTTAGGCGTGCACACAGCTGCAGCTGCAGGAGACATCACACAATGTTCCCTACTTATATTATTGTGTTATCCAAATAAAGAACCACGATTACGATTTCATCATCACAAAATTAATGTTTCGTTAAGCCTTAAGAACAATGTTCTTTTTTTAGTATAATCATGTTGAATTCTATGTTAGATTTCTTTATTTCTAAAGAATAGAATTATTCATCTATTCTAGATCATTCATCTCTATATTTATTCTACAAATTTATTGATTTTTTTTCTATTTCTTCATTTTATATATATTCCTCTTATTAGATTTTTTAAAAAGCTACATTGATATAGTCATCATACAATTAAATCAGGACAGTATCAAATATTGGTCAACCACTTGAAATTGAATAATATTGATTTTTTTTTCCATAAATCTATCATAGACCAACAAATCTATTCTTTTGAAAAGAGTGAAATCTAACATAAAATTCAACATGACAATTCTATCAAAAAGAACTTTGTTCCTAATATTTAACAACATAGTATAAACTTTAGATATTTAAATCTATCTCTTTATTCTCCTAACAATTTATACAAATTTTTCAGCAACTTTACTTAGATATATACTCTTCTTATTTGACTTCCTTTAACAGTTTGAAGACTGATGTTTATTGCATATACATTAAATTATGATGATACCAAACATTGAAACCACTTAAAATTGAATAATATTGAAAACACATGATGCAGATTTATTGATCTTTTTTATCGCTCCAAATTGGAAAAACAAGAAAATTTTGCTATCACCAATAATAAATTCTTCTTCCTTCATGTCTCTAAACAATTAAAACAAGAGGGTGGGCGTTAAGATTTGTAAATAGACGATTGGCTCAAGAGTCGAATATTCATCCCTAGAAAACTACTGGAAATTTCTGTCAGTTGCGTTATGGGATTGATTACAAATATATATTTAAAATTTCCAAAAACAGAAGTATAGTAATGCATATGTCATTTCCAAGTGATGAAAACATCCAAATCTAGTAAAACTGATTAAAAATTTTATGTTCACGGAAAGCTCCAGAAGATTTTGGAGTGATAGGAGTATTACAGTGCATTTGGATGCTCAATCGCTGAAAAGAATGGAAAACATTTTTTTATATATTATATTGTGTGCACATGGATTCTGATGAGAGTCTGGATAAGTTTGCAACTTTTGTATATGATTTCCAACTTTCAATCAGGAGTGTTGGTCCACCAAATTTAATGAAATAATGTTGGTAATTGGGAATATTATAAGATTTCCATGACTTTTTTCACTAAAGTCTAAAGAACAAATTGATTGATTTAAAAAGTTCTTCAATACCTGCAAATTATAAATCCATTCCTTTCATACTTGTGGACGTACTTTCATAGAGATTTGTAAGCAATTGTGGGCTGAAAACGAGCCAACGGGACTTTGATTTAGAACTGCAATTATTTCAACAGAGACATCTTCATAAATCAATTTACTCAGAAAGTACAAACAAATAAAACCTGGCGCTCAGCCTTTACCGTCCTATAAAATTATAAAAAAAAAAAATTATGTTGTTTATTTGCGCAAGTTGATTATGAGTTGGCTACTGTGATTGATCTTATTTATCCGCATTAAAATTTTCACACCTTTCCCTTTAACTTCTTTGAAGATTGGCCGTGGCATTTTACAAGTCAGTTCTCTTTGGTATGCCATGATTTATCATTATTCAATTGTGTGGATTCCTTTATTTATTTATTTATTTTTAAGTGTGCGGTTTTTAATTTTGGTTTTAGTTGTTTTTACTAATGGAATGTGATTTTATGTTCACTTAATTTTATTTGGATATGTGTTTTATTATTTAGTAATATAATGATAATGCAAATATTTAGGAGAAGGGATTCAGTTATTGTTTATATATTTCAGTTACTGTTTATTATATTTTGTTAATTGAAAGCTCACTAAAAAATTATCTAGTGGACCAATAAACATTCGTTAGTATATTTAGTAATTAGAGAAAAAAGTTAGTTTATTGACATAAATAGTATATGATTATTGGACATTTGTTTGTAAGTATTGGATAAACTCTGCAAATTTTGAGGTGGTGAAAGCAAATGTTTAATGGCACAGTAGGGAATATGTATGAAAAATTAACTCAAAATGACCACTTGTTGAACTTTGCATTTGTCAGTATCCCATAACATTTGTACTTTAATTGTCCTATATTTTATTAGTTGTACTTCCTCAAGAACCCATGTTGTAAATATTAGTTGATTGAGATGTATGATAATTTATTAAAACTCAAATGTGTTATTTTATTTGAATATTAATTAACTCATTTTTCATGAATAGTTATTTTGAAGAGACTATTAGTCGCAGGGCTTAGTGAATGGACAAATCTTCATGAGATGCTATTGATTCTAATACTACTCCAATTCAAATATATTATTTAATCATACATTTTTTTAACGAGTTTCATTTAGATTACCATCTCATTTTGAAACCTTCTTCAAATATTATGCTTATGAATCTTTTCTTATAAAATTTCTTATTATTTCCATCAAACCTCTAGTCATTATTTCCTCTCAAAACTACAAGCCCAAAATCCTCCCATAAAAAAATTCTACTTCAAACCTCCATTCTAATGACAACTTAAAAATGTAATGCACATATTTTATAACAATATCATATTTCTTAATGCCACTGAAAATATGTTAAATTGGATAACTAGGTTTTCTTTTTCATTTTTTTCTCTCGATCTTTTATCTCCTATTCTTCTACTGCCAGTTATACAAGCTACGACTTTTTTCTTCTAAGATGGTGAGATTCCATACCATCATTTTCTGTTGCTTCCGCCTTCTCAATTTCTAGTTGGCAGCTCTGTATTTAATGAAACGACGTTGGCAATGGGAAATATGTGATTGGATGTCAATTGAAAAAGTCCGAGACCAAATAAATCCATTCCTACAACTCGTGGGTTGGAAACAAACCAACAGGATTTCAGTTTAGACTTCTAAATATTATAAGAGAGACTTCTTCGTAAAAGTTTTCAGGCAGAAAATACAAAACAGATGTTTAACAACAATAAAACCTGGCGCATCAAACTTTATTCTATTTCTGTCATTTTTTGTTTGTGAAAGTTGATATGAACTTGCCATTGGGTGAAAACGAACCAATGGGACTTCGATTTATACTTTCCGGTCCTATAAAATTCTAAATAAAATTTTGTTGTTTAGTTGTGCTAGTTGATTATGAGTAATTTTCTTTTTGACATCCGTAACAATTACTACTACTTCTGTTAAATATGAGTTTGCTACTTTGATTGGTCTTACTTATCTGCATTACCTTTCCCTGTAAGTTCTTTAAAGACTGGCAATTGCATAGTACAAGTCAATTCTCTTGGGTATGCCATGATTTATCGGTATTTAATTGTGTGAATTCTTTTATCCATTTAGTTTAGTTTCAGTTTTATTTGGATTATGTAAGGGATACCAATTATCGTTCGTATTTTAATTATCTATATGATTACATTTTACAAATTAAAAGGTTATTAGAAAATCATTTATGAGATAATAGCTGTTATTTTTAGGAAATAAAGTTAGTAATTTGATCAATTGTGTAAGTTTATTGGTACAAATAGTATATGATTATTAGGGCATTTGTGTAGAAGTATCAGATCAATTGTGCAAAGTTTTTGGTTGTCAAAACAAAAAGATAAGTGGCAATAGGGAGTATGTTTTGAATGAAACTTTGAAATGATCACTTTTTTACGCTTGCATTGATATGGGATCCCGCAACATTCATCTTTAGTACCTAGCAGTAAGAACAATAGCTATAAATAGTTAAGTCACAAATAAAGAATAAAATCATCAAAATACAATAATACCATTTAGGATTTGTGGTTGCGCCAAGTTAGCTATAAAGGTTAGTGACATTCTTCTCCTAATGGAGTGTGATTTTATTTTCATCTACTCTTTTTACAACATGTGTATTGCTTAGGGTGTGCAAAAGTAGCTATAATGGACTATTACCCTTTCCCTATTAATCTAAATAACAATAATTTATTACATTTAAATTGTTAATTCAATGTCAATTTCATTTAAGTGATTTTTACAAGGATTAAATATATAGAGTTCATAGATGATTTCATAGAGTGGAGTAAGTGAATGAAATGGATTAAAAAAGGGGGGCTCAAACTAAACTTTTCTTCTTGAAATCAAGTAAATCTAAAATTGAATGACTAATTCAAAATGCGTACACTCAGAATTTTGAGACAAAATAATAATTATAATTATATTACTATAAATTTATTTCTTAAAATGGTGTTTTTTTTATAATTAGCTTTATGAGGGTTAATTGTTGTGTAAAAATTTATCCAATATTTTCTACTTAACAAGGTAACAACCCTTATGAGAAGTTTAGTAATTGGAGCACCACTAAACAACCTCTAGGATTTTGAAGCTTGCTCTTCATATTAATGTTTTTGGGAAATACAGAAAGAAGAGAAAACAATAAAAATGGCTAAACTAAGGCAATGCATCAAAACTTTTAAAGCCCTTTGAATTTCCCTCAAGAAATAATAGGAACAAGAAACCCTAGAATGCCACAAACTCTTCATTGTTGGACATAGAACAAATTGAAAAAGTTAGATAGATGTAGAGAAAAATATTCAAATCTCTCTATAAGAAGCACTCCTTAAGGCCCAAAAGAGTTTTTCCTATCATCTCACTAAAAAATCCATTCCATGAAAATTTATCTCACTAGATGGCATTGTATAACCCCAAATCACAAGCTATTAGAAATGTCTGAAAGAGTATAAAATAATATTTAACAACCTGCACATCTATGATGGAAATATAAAAATTGGAAGTCATAACAATTAATAGATACACTCATATAAAATTGACATAAAACTTTAAAATAATCCACAAAACTAAATTAAACACACAATAGAGGCAAAATTAGCACAATATTATATAATTTCCTCTACTGATTTTAACCGAATACCAAGCTAAGGTATGAGAATAAAATTGTAGATATTTTAAGAATTCTTCTCTTTCAATAGTGGTGAACCAAAAACTCTCTTATTAAAATCCATGTACAAGGTTATATAGAATTGAGAAACTTTACAACCTCTAAAGTCTATAATAGAAAGGCCTTTGTATTTATACCATGTGGAAGAATCACCATCATAGTGGTTGTTACAACTATCTTGCCATACCTATCTTTGCATCATTACTCTCTTTACTCTTTTTCAACTTCCTTGCCATCATTAGTCTAATTCCACTTGTAATGATTACTCACACTTGCTATGTCGAGGTGGTTTCTTTTTAGATTAAACCTACCTCATGATACTCTATTGGATAACAAGTAGAAAATCAAAGGATCTGTTCCCTATCACATTTTAAATTATGCCACTTTGACTTAGATACGTGTCACATAGGTGGGTTTCCTTGGAGACCCCATCTATAAGTTGGGCTATGGATGTGAAATGATGACAAATGGTACATATATTAGATTTATTAAGTCTACATTCCTTTCAACCTTCAAAACCTTTTCCCACAGTGACACATGCCACTCTCTAAAGTGATCTCTCTTGAAAAGTAAAATCATTTGAAGGAAAAGAGTTTTTTGATTTTTTAGAAACCATGCTACTTTGGTACATGGTGATCCAAACTTGGTAGGGGTATAAATTTTTCTCAATGCTTAGAATTCATAATTTCTTACACCGTTAGAAAGGTCTTTGAATATCAAAAGAATGAAGATAGAAGAATCTAGAATGAATGACAAAGAATATAATAGAGCACTCTATCACATATTGTCACATGACATATAGAAGAGCAAGAAACACTCCACACAAAATAGTGGTTCTAACCAATGATATTGAAAATAAAGAGATACCCTCACTAGATATGGTGTTCATCTTGGCTCCGCTCACAAGACACATAAAATGCATGTGTCAAGAAAAAGAGATGCACCAAAAGCTACAATAGACAAAAGGCCACAAGGATAGCTACAAGGCACAAAGATCCCAACAATAAAAAGCCCAACTCTATCTTCTAAATGGATAGAGATGATTAGAAATGTAGAATAAGATGGTGAGAAGATTGATGATCTTCATTATATATTTTAACAATATATACATTGCAAAGATAAGGTGATTATGCTTACCAAAGTTGGTGATAGTTACAAAGGATGCAGTGATAAAAACTACAATCATAGTGTAATATGCCAACATTCCCCCCTTATTACATCGATCCTAAAAAATATCAAATTCAATTTTCCCTAGGGACCCCCCTTAAGGCTTACATAATGAAACATGATGACTACATAACATGAATACATATGTTGAGACAATCTTCTTTAAAGAAAAAAATCTTGAATCAAGTGTAACTCCATTAAGTTATCTCCTCAACCCTTGTAAAGGTGGAGCCCTAAGCTGAATCCTTGAGTTCTCACTCCTAAACTCTCAAATCACAAAACTCAAATTATTCTTAACAAAGATCCATATTGAGATCCTCACACACATGACTCCATAATGTTATCTTTGACCATCAAAATGGTGATAATTCTTGATCACAGTCTCATGCTCTTTAGACATCCATCCATACTCAATCTCTTCATGAAACTCCAAACTTGTCTCCAAATAAAATATTCACAAAAAATGCATTCTTCAAATTTGTCAGCATCGACAAACAAGGAAAAAGATGGAAACATGAAAGAGAATAAAAAAACACTTCTCATACAAGTACCATCCCAAAGCGAGAAGCTATCTTGAGATGGTAGATATTTCTCCATCATTTGATGCTACTAGCTTCTAAAATGAACACTCAAAGTACTAAAGGAAAATTAGCACCACCACAGGAGTCATCAATAAAACACACATCATCTGTTGAATCTTCATCTTCAATGCAAGCAATATATCCTTCAACTAATTCATCTTTGAGGTTACCTTTGAGAAGATTGTTGGTGCAAAATTTACAATTCCATGCTCTGTTACCCTTTTTCTTACAATAAAAATATGTAACTTCTCTTTTGTTTTTAGCTAACCATTTCTTATTACTCTTTGAATATAGTACTTTATCTAATTGGAGATTTATTTTAAAATTTTTTCCCTTCTTTTCTTTTGAGTTAGAAGGGCTGAAATCATGTCTTCTAGAGTTTTTGAAGTCATTTGATCGAGTGTAAAAATAACATTATTATATTTTGAAGGCAATTTGTTCAATAAAATGGCCTTAGCATCATTATCATCATCAATTGGAGCCTTAACCTTTTCTAGCTGCTGAATGTGAGAACTCAAATTTCTTATATGATTTGACATTGTGATTCCATCTTCCATTTTGAATCTAGACAATTAAAGCTTTAAATAGAACTTTGCATTAATTATTTTTCCTCCAAATAGTTTGCTTAGATTATCCAAAATATTTGTTGATGAATCATCTAAATCTAGAACAATAATAGCATTTCCTTTATCATGTCTACTAGTCCAATCCAACAACTTACTCATACCTCTAGGTCATTTTTCTTTTCTACTTATTATTCCTCCTCACAGATTTGTATTCCTAGATTTGTATTCCTTAATTGAATTTTGATTTTCATTCTCTATGTATGGTAATTAAATCCAGAAAAGTTATCCAATAGAATTTCCATTTTAGAACATTATAGAGAATCAAATAGTATATGTACTTACAAGAAGCAACGACAATCCAAAGACCTAATTCAACCACAATCTTTTTGTGTTCTCCTTCCTTGTAAAAACTTCAGTTCTACTCATTGCACAAGTCTACTCATTGCACTAGTGATGGCCCATTCAAGCAACTCAAAATGCAAAAAATAAAACCGATAGAACACAACATTCCAAAATTTGGCACTAATTCAAATTTATTCACAAGGCTCTCATTACCTCGGTATAAATGTTTAAAAAATATATATTATACAGATCTTGTTTCTTCCTAAAAACCATGGTTTTGCCTTCTTCAAAGTGCCAATGCCTTGCATACGTTGCCTAGTTACATGCTTTGCTACCTTCATTAAGCAACATATAACATTTTAGTCGTTCTACTGTTCACGATACGTATAGACTTAAGACAATGAAGATAATCTCAAACAGGACAAAAATAGTACATGTGCGCCAGCGTTTTCTATTTCTATCTGTGTAAGAAAAGAAAGTTTGCATAGGTTATCATATATTTCTCCTGCCACTCGCAGCAATCCATTTCATTTGTCGATTTAGCATTGATATGGGCCCGTTTAAAGAAAAAAGAGCTTCAGATTCCATTTTGAGCGTGCGCGTCATCATTGCTCTGATACCAAGTGACAAAGCTGATTACAAATGCAGAATAAGATGTTCAAGAGATTGGTGATTTTCATTATTTTATATTTATCCTAACAATTTATTAAATTTTTTCTACTTCATTTTATATATACTCTTTGTAAGAACTACATTGGTATAGTCATCATACAATTACATCACGACAGTATCAAACATTGACCAACCACTTAAAATTGAATAATATTAATGCATATATCGTTTGCAAGTCATCAAAACATCCAAATCTAGTAAAACATTTAAAAAAATTTATATTCACGAAAAGCTCCAGAAGATTTTGAAGGGATACGAGTATTACAGCGCATTTTGATCATGCTCAGAATCGCTGAAAAGGAACGAAAACATCTTTGTATATATTATATTATATTGTGTGCACATGGATTGTGATGGGAGTCTGGATAAGTTTGCAACTTTTGGATATGATTGCCCACTTTCAATCATCGTTGTTTTTCTTGGAAAAATCAGAAGGGTTGGCCCACCGAATTTAATGAAATGATGTTGCTAATTGGCAATATAATAAGATTTCCATGACTTTTTTCACCAAAGTCTAAAGAAAGGCCTGCAAATTATAATAAATCCATTCCTTTCATACTTGTGGACACACTTTCATAGAGATTTGTAAGCAATTGTGGGCTGAAAACGAGCCAGCGGGACTGTAATTATTTCAACAGAGACATCTTCGTAAGTCAATTTACTCAGAAAATACAAACAAATAAACCTGGCACTCTGCATTTCCAGTCATAAAAATTTCTAAATAAAATTATGGTTATTTGTGCAAATTGATTATGAGCGGATCCGGAATCTGATCGTCTATATGCCTGTTTTTTTTTTCACTTTGGACTGTATATAACAGTTCAAGAATTTATTGAATTGTATAAATTACAGTTATTTATAAATGGTGCAATTTATTATAAGTTGTAAGTATATGATATTTTTATTTATAAAATTTAAATATTACTTTTGGATATTTATTATAGAATTCAAATTTATTTAGAGTAATTTGAAATTCAATATATGATAATAGTTTTTGATTTTTTAAATATTTTAATTTTGATTATTTCAATTTAATATTTAAATATATTTAAGATTGTCTTAAATAAGAATTTAGAAACTCGTCATTATACTAAAGTTTAAAATTTGAATATTTATTATTGATAATTATTAAGTAATTATCATTTACTATTAATATGTAATATATATAATTCTACAATATATATTATTATTATTATTTGATAAAAATGGCATTGCCATTATACTTTTATTTATATAACTGCTTCAAAAACGCTCTAGGGGGAAAGAAGGAGGAAGAAAACCCCCCTTCGCAGCTGCAAATAAACAAAAATACAGGAGGCAAGACCAAGAGGTCAGCCAGGAAAAACTAAAACTAGCACCCGTAGCCCCCACAATGGCCTGGGCATCTACAAGAAACTACTGTCCACCAGAAAAACTCCCTGACACATACCCTGCTGATGAAGAACCCGCAATGACATTAGACCCTGATAAAGCCACAAGAAAGAAGATGCCGACGAAGCAGAGCATATGATGCAACGACCACTGAGCTTGGGAACTGACCGCCAAAGATGAAATCTTCTTTCTAACAAATGCCATAGGCAAAACAAAGGCACACTCTGACAAAAATGTAAGTAAATCAAGAAGATAACTCCCTTGAAAATCTCGCCAAGTTATCATTGGTACGAAGAGAAGACACTAGTTGATTATGGTCCCACTCAAAAGAGCCTCGACGAAGAGAAACTCCCAAATTCGCTAGGTAGTTAGCAAGCCCATTTGCCTCTCTATAGCAGTGTGATATCTTGTATTACTCAAATAGTGGGATGAATTTGTGTGCTTCACTTAAAACATAATTAATCTCCCAGTTCACAGACTTACCCAACGAAACCGCCGAGGTGACCAGTTGGGAGTCACCTTCCAAGTGAATCTGTTTAATACCCAAACAGATTGCCCCTCTGATACCGAACAAAAAAGCCCTGGCTTCAGCCAAATTATTGGATCCACAAGGAAGTCTAACTCCTGCCGCTCGGATAACATGACCTTGTGAGTCCCGTAGAATCCACCCAGCTCCCGAGACCCCTGGGTTCCCTTTGGAAGCACCATCAAAATTTAACTTGACGAAGCAATTATCTGGGGGCTCCCATTTCACATCCTTCCTAATGTCTTGTTTAGAATGCTTACCAATTAGAACTCCCTTAAATGAAATATGTATTAAAGGCCAATTATTCAAAATCTTGGAGTCTTGAGAAGAGAAAGTAGATGATAGAGACTTCAAGCTGATAACATAAGCATTAACCATCTTCGAGATTGACTTCTCTACCAACACAGTGACTTGGTTAACCGTGCAATATTCCTTCCTAAAGATCCTCTTGTTCCTTTCCCACCATAAACACCAAGTGATTACAGCTGGAACAACCCTCCATATTTCTGTGAAAAAAGAGTCTTTGTAAAGTAAAGGTCATTGGAGGAGAAACTGATGAAGGTAACAATGTAGAGGACCCTGCCAACCCAGTTTGCCAAGAGCCCAAGACCATAAATCATATGCAAAGTCACAATTCATGAGAAAGTGGTTTGCGTCTTCAAGAGTGTTCCCACAAAAAACACAAGGGAATCTATTTGAAATTCCCAATCTAAGGAGACGATCACTGGACAAAATTCTTTTATGAGTGCTACCCAAAGGAATGAACCTGCTTTGGGTAGAACTACATTGTGCCAGCAGAACCGGAACAAAGTATTATCCAAATGGGTGTCTTTAGTATATAAAGATAAATATCCTTCTCGCACCGTATATCTACCAGAAGCTACTTTAACCCAGATAAGAGAATCATCATCCTCAGTGTAGACAAGAGGCCTCTAATCAAGTAGATCCCAAACTCTATCCTTTTCAACTTGAGGAAAAGGAAGGTGGGAGAAGTCCTTCCAAACTGCCTTTTGAATGCCCTCAACCACTACGATCACAAAATAATCCTTGACCCGAACTCCCCAACATCCTTCCAGAACTTGTCTAGCTGAGGAAAAGTTATAAATAGAAGATGGAGGGGGAAGACCATTCCAGGAGTCAGTCCAAAACAAAGCCTTGTTTCTTGAATTAACGACCCAAGAAAGATGTGGGAGGATGATTTTCCTACACTTGACAAGGAAGTTCCACATGGCAGATCTAGCAGGAGGGTTCTTAATAGTAAAAATCCTATTTGGATCAGAATTGTCAAGATATTTACCTCTCAATATTTTAGCCCAAAGGGCCTGTGGATTCTCATAATATTTCCATGATAACTTGGCTCCCAGACTGATGTTTCTCTCAAAAAGGTTGTGTAGCCCAACACCACCACAATCTTTAGGGGTGCAGATGGTATCCCAGGATATAGGAGGAATCTTAGGCTTATCATCAAGATTTCCTTTCCAAGTGAAATTTTTTATGGACTTCTGAATAGCCTCCAAAACCCCTTTTGGAGCTAGCAGAACTGACATCAAATAATTAGGAATTGAGCTTAGGACAGATTTTGCCAATAGAATTCTACTTGCCAATGAGAGCCACCTGGCCTTCCAAGCAGCAATTCTATCCTGAATCTCTTGGATGATATTATCCCAAAAAGTTGTCTTACCTGCCCCTTGGAAAAAAGGAATTCCCAAATATCTACATGGAACAACTGCAACAACAAAACCCATAAAACCAACAATGGCTTGTTAGACCAGCAAGGGAGTGTTGAAAAAGAAAATTTTTGATTTTTCCACATTAAGCTTCTGGCCTAAAGTTGAGCAATAGTCATCTAGAGTCTGTTTAATAGCATATGCCTCGATAATGTTTGCCCTTCCAAATAAAAGAGAATCATCAGAAAATAAGGTATGTGTAATGGACAGATGCATGCCCCTAATGGAGATGCCCTCCCAAATCCCTTGCGCCTGTTTATATGCTATTAATCTACTAAGGCTCTCAGCCATGATAATAAATAAAAAGGGTGAAAGGGAGTCACCCTGCTGCACTCCCTGAGTGGAAGAGAAGAAGCCACATGGGGAACCATTAATAAGAATTGAAAACTTGTCCCCATTAATACATGATAGGATCCACTTAACCCACCTCGTACTGAAGCCCATCTTAATAAGAACCTGTGTTAGAAAAGACCAACTGACCCTGTCATAAGCCTTCATCATGTCAAGTTTTAGGATCATGGCTTGCATTCCCTCAGCCTTAATGGAATGAAAAACTTCATGAGCAACAAGTGCCCCTTCAACCATGTCCCTACCAGGGATGAATCCCCCTTGCCAATCTAATATGATTCTAGGCATGATCTCACCCAATCGAAGAGCAATAGATTTGGTGAAGATCTTATAGATTGTAATGCAAAGAGAGATTGGTCTGTAATCTGAAAAGGATGTAGGCTGCTCACATTTCAGTATGAGGGTAATAAAAGTATTATTAAACTGTCTGAACATACAAGCGTGTCATCTAGATTCCTCCATAGCCAATAAAATATCCACCCCCATGAAATCCCAACATTTTTGATATAATAAGGGAGTAAGGTCGTCTGGACCAGGTGCCTTATCAGATACCCATAGAGAAAATAGCCCCTCTAATCTCCTCCAAAGTAAAAGGTCGCATAAGAAAATGGTTATCAGCAATAGAGACCAGCTTTGGAATATAGTCAAGAACACTCTCCACGTGAGGTGGTTGGAGACCATTGAGAAGAGAAATGAAAAAGCGCACTGCTTCCTCCTGAATATCATTCTCCTTCTTGAGCAGATTGCCATGAGCATCATTAATTTGAAAAATAGCATTCTTCTATCTCCTAAGCTTGGCTAAAGCGTGAAAAAAACTAGTGTTCCTGTCCCCCTCCCTAAGCCACAACTCACGAGATCATTGCCTCCAATAGGTTTCCTCTCTAAGTAATACTTCATCTAGCTTAAGATTAAGATCCTTCTGGATATCATATACTTCTATCGAGAGACCATTTAGAATAACACATTGATTCCAATGTTCCAGCTTCTCTTGAAGATTTGCCTTTTCAACAAAAATATTACCAAAAATAGATCCATTCCACTCCTTAATTTTAGCTTTTAGAGAGGATAGTTTCTTAGATAATTGGAACATCCTTGATCCGTGAACAAAAGGGCTTTCCAACCACCATGTTTTCAATTGTTTGAGAAAATTGGGGTCCCTGAACCACATTCTTTCCACCTTAAAGTAAGATCGATAACATACCATCATATGGAAACTTGGATTTACCCGGAGACATCCTATCATCAGTAAAACAAGCAGTCCTTGGGGAAGAAACATTAGTACAAATATCATCCTCCCTACACAAATCTTGAAGAGAAAAAATGAAGACTCTTTAAATGAAAGCTGTGACGACACATCAAGGTTGGAGAAAGAAATCTTGATTTTATCCACCTGTGGCAAGGCCAAAGTCTGAGAGATTTGATAGGAATCTGGGATTGAGGATTGGTCGGGACAGACCTCCAGATGATCATGCAGAGAAGGTTGACACTGTGATTGAAGATGGCCAAGAGAATCTAATCGACGATAGACTAGAACATGGGAATCAAGCTGAACCCGTTGGTCAAAAGCCCCAAATTTTGATTCAAGCCGCACGCTGGAAACCCATTTCTTCTTAACATCATAAAGGATGCATAACCTAGGAGAACACTCTACCTTATCAAGATATATCCAATCATGTTGAAAGAAGATCCCCAGCTTATTGCCCATGATCTCTAAAATTTCTAGGTCTTTATATTCCAAAGGAAGAGATGGGAAAGAAATCCAGAAAGGAAAAAAACATATTTGGCACAGTAACGGATCAAAGTTTGGGAACCAAATTTGAGTACCAATCCCTTTAGCTTCCATAAACCAACCCTTAAATTTGTGGACTCTGTCTCTGCTCTTCTTATCTTTAAAAATGGCAATAAAAAACCCTCTACCCTCTGCAATCATAAAAGCCTGAGAAAGCCCCCCCCAATTTGAAACCGCCCAATTTGAAAAATGATCATTCTGAGGAGAATAGTTCCAGATCTTCCCTATTAAGGCCCTCTGCCATAGATTGTCAATCGATCTCCAAGTCATTTTGTTTGTAATAAGAATGCAATTAATTTGTTTAGATGGGGTCTTGGAAAATTTTGGATTGAAGGGACCTCCATGTCGCTTGTTAAAATGATTAAGTAATTACTATTTATTTGGAATATGTAATATGTATAATTCTATAATATTTATTATAAATATATATTGATTTAGAATCTTTTCAAAATAAAATATAATAGCTAATATTATAAATATGTATTGAATTATAATTATTTCAATAGAGGTTTCCTAAAACAATTTAGTCAAAAAATTCAAACAAATAAAACTTGGCACTTTGCATTTCGAGTTATATGAAATTCTATACAAAATTATGGCTATTTGTGTAAGTTGATTATGAGCAGGTGTTGAATTTGATGGTCTATATAGCCTTTTTTTTCCACTTTGAACTATATGTAATAGTTCAAGGATTTATTGAATTGTGTAAGTTGCAGTTATTTATAAACCATGGAAATTTATTATAAGTAATAAATATATGATATTTTTATTTATAAAATTAAAAAATTATGTTTGAATATTTATTATAGAATTCAAATTTATTTTGAAATGATACAATATAATAGTTTCTAAATTTTTAAATATTTTAATATCAATTTAAGATTGTTTTAAATAAGAATTTAGAAACTTGTCATTATACTAAAGTTTAAAATTTGAATATTTTATTGATATTTATTATCATTACACATATTGCATATTGGTAAAGTTTAAAATTTGAGTATTTATATATGATTATTTTCTAATTTTACATTGTTTTTATCTATATATTAATATAACCAATGAAAAAATTGAAATTTTTATTTCTCTCAAAAAAATTTGATGCACCTACATTTTACTATATAACTTTAATCTTCAAAACATAACTTAAGAAATTATTTCATTACAATATATTATTATTTAAATTGACCAAAATATTTAAATATAAAAATTAAAAAAAATTATTTGTAATTAAAAATATTGATAGGTTTTCTTAATGCCAATGAAAATATTGGTGGAAGTTCCATGCCATCATTTTCTGTTTCTTCCGCCTTCTCAATTTCTAGTTGGCAACTCTGTATTTAATGAAACGATTTTGGCAATGGGAAATGTTTGACAATTTACACTAAATTCTAAACAGCTAGTTGATTGTCTTCATTAATTGGATGTTGATTGAATAGCTCGGAGACCAAATAAATCCATCCCTACAACTCGTCTAGGTTGAAAATAAACCAACAGGATTTCAGTTTAGACTTGTAAATATTTCAAGAGAAACTTGTTTGTAAATCTATTGAGCCAGAAAATACAAACCAGATGTTTAACAATAATAAAACCTGGCGCATCAAACTTTACTCTATTTCTGTCATTTTTTGTTTGTGAAAGTTGATATGAACTCACCATTGGGTGAAAACGGACCAATGGGACTTTGATTTAGACTTTCCCGTCCTATTAAATTCTAAATAAAATTATGTTGTTTAGTTGTGCAAGTTGATTATGAGTAAATATTTTGACATCCGTAACAACTACTACTTTTGTTAAATATGAGTTTGCTACTGTGATTGGTCTTACTTATCTGCATTACCTTTCCCTGTAACTTCTTTAAAGAGTGGCAGTTGCATTTTACAAGTCAATTCTCTTGGGTATGCCATGATTTATCGATATTTCATTGTGTGAATTCTTTTATACATATAGTTTTAGTTTTATTTGGATTATGTAAGGAATATCAGTTATCGTTCATGTTTCAATTATCTATATGTTTACATTTCACAAATTAAAACATCATTAGAAAATTATCTATAAGCTAATAGTCATCCTTTTTTGAATTTTTTAAATAATAATCCCATCAATTGTGCAGGTTTATTGGTATGGATAGTACACAATTAGTAGGGCATTTGTGCAAAAGTATCGGATCAATTCTACAAAGTTGTTGGTTACTATCAGTGAGAAGTAAGAACAATAACTATAAATAGTTAAGTTGAAAATGAAGAAAAAAATCAAAATACAATATACCATTTAGGATTTGAGGTTGCGTGGAGTTAACTATAAAGGTTATGGACATTCTTCCCCTAATGGAATGTGATTTTTTGTTCATTAATTTAATTTTTTTTTCTATAGTTATTTCTTTATATATTAACAAAGAAAAGACTAAGAGGAAGGGTGTCGATTAACACTCATGTGTTTTTGTTCCTTAGACTTCACTAATTAAATTCCCACTAAAAAATTATGTAGTGGGCCGATAGCTACTCATTGATACACTTGGCAGCTTGAACAAAGAGTTAGTAGTTAGACGAATTACATAACATGATTATTAGGGAATTTGTGCATAAGTATTGGAACAATTTACAACTTTTGTAATTGACAATGAAAATGGTTGATGGGGCCAAAGAGAGCATGTATGGGCAATTGACTCAAAATGACCACTTTTTGACCATTGTGTGCATGAAAAATCCAACAACTTATGTTACAACTACCCAAAAGTTATAACCATAGCTATAAGCATTTAGGTCACATACAAAGACCTCAGTAATATAATTATCAAAATATGTTATAATTCTTAGGAGCTTCGGGTGTGCAAACTTGGCTATAATGGCTACTAGTAACTGTACACACTAAAATATGCACTTCTATGAACCATTACATGCAAGGTTACTCAAGAGTGAGGCCTCACAAAGCGGCTCATAGCTCTCTATGCATGGAGTTGCAAGGGACTATGAGTTTTGCTCTCAGCTAGAGCTACAAGAAGGTGACCTTGCTAGTCAACCATACAATGAGAGATTCAAGTGAAGACAAGGGCAACAATGCCAATATCTCCAAGAATCTAAATGGAAATGAAATGCAAATACAACTAGTATGAATGTGCAAGACTAATCTATCAAATGAAGTGCAAACTAAGCTATGAAAAGAAGTACAATAGATTCCAAGCCCCTAATTAAGCTAGGTGAGATCTATTCTATTGCATAAAAGAAAATCTAATCTATGATGCCATGAATGTAACTATGAAAGAAAAACTATTATGAAATGCAACTAAAATGATGAAAGCAACAAATTTTCAATGTCTTCAAAAAGCTCCAAATGTACCTAGAAAGTCTGCAGCATAACAATAGCATAAAATATGGATATCTATGCAAATGGAGGAGAGAACTCTCCTTTTATAAGAAATGAGGTGAAATGGACCATGGAGATTAAGAGGCAAAAGGTCTTAATCAGCGGTGGAGGTTGAAAGAGGAGCAATCCATGTGCACAAACATCCTCCAATGAAAGTGAAGTGTTGACTTTTGAGTCTCATGTGAGACAAAAAGTGCTTTTTCCCTTTTTATAAAATAGGAATAATACTTTATTTGTGCAACTTAGGATAAGAGGAAAAGTGGGGGCTTTTTACTTAATTGAAAGGGGAGGAAATATTCCTTTTAATCAAATAAAGACTTAGGATAAATGGTTAGCCCAAGGATAAAAATCCAATATATGATCGAAATTAAGACTTGATCAAGAGATTGATAATGTTGAAAATATTGATTATTGATAAAAATGATTCAGGATTGATAAATTGAATAAATGGGGCCCAAAGTCTAGGCGACCATTTTAGGGTGCATACATTTGCCCCTCTTTGACTAATGTGTGATCGATTTGGGAACACATGTAGTCAAAGAATGAAGTTGCAATGTGAGATCGATCTGGGATCACAAAACAACTCAGATATGAGGTCGATTCGGGATCATATCCGGACAAAGCATAAACAAAAGGCCTTTGAACATGAGGTCGATTCGGGATCACATTCAAAGTAAGAGATAAGAATCTCAAATTTGAGCAAAAGCTCACAAAAGATGTCTGAATCAAGAACATCAAGAAAATCAGGGATGAGAATCCCATAGGTACTGCCCCCTCGAAATTGAAATCGAAATCAGGTAGAGAGGAACAACAAACTGATAATGATTAAATCACAATCGAAGGTAAGGGTCAATAGGTTAACCATTAGGCAATAGAACATGCCCTAGCTTGACTGGAAGGGAGTGGAATGAATATGAATGAAAGACTAGAAATTTGGAAGACATGGAAAGATGACGATGCCCCAAAAAAGATCAAAAGATTAGGCCTCAAAAGATCAGCCACTGCGCAGAAGGGGGGAAGATTTTGAAATGTGATTTTGACTATCAAGATGACCTCAGATTTCAATTTCGAGTCCGAAAATGGATCCAGGATGTCGAAATTAGCTAGGGGTGCAATTTTCGTGCAATTCTGAGGTGTTTTGAAAATTAGGTCAAAAAGTCAAAATGCTATAAAAGGGGTCAAAATGTCATTTTCAAAAATCATTTGTCTTTTAGTGATTTGAAAATTTTAGAGCTTTAGAGAGAGAAAATGGCTCAGCAAGCAGGAGTTCCTGTCCATAGGCATCGATTCGAGCGTGCCCGGTTGCACAATCGGCCACCACACTATCCTGCCCCGGTATGTTTTCGAAAAACTCGAGCTTTTTGGTCATTTCTAGCATTTAATAGCTTTTTTAGCACGTTTTTTTTCAAATTTTAAATTTCAAAATTTTGTGTTGGGCGAAATATCGCGCGATACTTTAGAAGTATCACGCGCTTTGGGGAGAAGTATCGCGCGATACTTCGCGTGCCCCAAAAGTATCGCGCCACCTTAGACACTAGTATCGCATGATACTGGGTGAAAGATCGCGCGATACTGGGTGAAGTATCGCTTGACATAATATTTATCGCCCCACTATAGGGAGAAGTATCGCACGATACTTCTCCAAAAAAGAATATCGCCCAATTGAAAAATTTGATATTTAACGCATTTTTGAGCAAAAATGACATGGGTCTAGACAATGTTACGTTTTTAAGATGTTTTATACTGAGTTTTTGGACATCCATCATAATATGTACTAACAACCGGCTTGGTTTTGGTTTGTAGGAGGTTTTTCTGGCGCTCATTATCAGAGCGCCGAAGGTGACAGGATTACGGTGTGTCCGAGATCTGGATGATCCGGGCAATGCCGACCTCAGGGCGATGGGATTTCGGTATCTGTTGCGGTACCCATATATCCAAGTAGACCATGGGTTGTTGACTGCGCTGGCCGAGAGATGGCACAGCGAGCACAACACCTTCCACCTTCCTACAGGCGAGGCATCCATCACACTGGAGGATGTCTATAGGATCCTCTGAGTTCCATGCCACGGAGAGCCTGTAAGTATAATCATGTTTTTAAGATAGTCATGTAAAATGTAATGTTTCCAAAAGATGAAAACTAACATGATTTATGTGTTGTCACAGGTATACTATGATCAGGATGTCACTGAGGGGCGTCGGTTGATTCAGGAGATGTTTCAGGATGTGACCATCCTAGACAGGCATGTCAGCTGGGAGCGACTGCTTGATGACTTTGGCAGAGATTATCCGGTGCCATGTATTGTGGCATCGATCATTTCACAGATCCTGATGACTGATCGCAGTCAGAAGGGATTCTCGCTCGGATGGGGCAGATTACTGGTAGACTTGGTAGGCAGGCCCCGGCGGATGGCATGGGGCCTTGCGATCCTAGCAGAGATGTATCATGAGCTGCACGAGATCGTCTACAGGGACGGTCAGACATGGGCATGCGGTGCCATCCTGGCACAGGTATGGGCATGGGAGCACATTGCTGTGGTGCGCCCCAGGGTTCAGCCGAGGGAGAGGAGGTACCCTTTTATTTACAGGTACATCAGGTTTATATCACATGCCCATTCAGGGGATGTGACCTATTATCGACGGATTCTAGATGAGATAGCCTTATTCACATGGAGGCTGTACAGGGAGGTTGAGGTCTGGAGAGATGCAGCTGACGAGCTGAGTTATATGCTGTGCAGTCGGCCACTGGTAGGTCGATATGCGGAGATCATAGAGAGATTTTGCATCAGTCGGGTGTGGCGGCAGTTTGGGAGGCAGCAGCGAGTCTCGACAGAGACTACCACTTATGCCAGAGCCAGGGATGAGGAGGGACATGGGTGGCTACCCATGTTAGATTATCAGCAGGCTGTCGCAGAGACATCAGCTATCAGGGGTGAGCCTTGGGATTATTTCTTAGATGTGGCAGACGCAGGGGCTGATGGAGCCTACAGAGCAGAGCGGCGGAGGGTACCATTCCCTCAATTTATAGTACCAGATGCATAGGTGCCAGCACCGGGAGGAGACGGAGGGGACGGAGGGGAGGGGGGAGAGGAGGGAGGAGATGGCAGGAGGGGGAGAGGGAGGAGGATGGAGAGAGGAGAGGGGTCAAGATCAGGTGGCCAAAAATGGTCACGGGGATAGAGATCGGCTACACCTCAGGAGGAGGCTAGACCAGCTCACCGGCAGGCAGAGGTACAACAGGAGCAGCCTGCGGGGGGAGAGGACCTGAGAGCCCAGATATAGGCTCAGGAGGCAGAGATACAGCAGCTGCGGACCACTACAGCCATGAGAGATCAGCAGCTCCTGGATCTGAGGGTAGAGCGGGATCAGCAGATAGCTGATCTCAGAGCAGAGATAGCACATCGTGAGGTGATGGCACAGGCCGAGGCACTGGAGCTCTGACGGGAGTCAGCGAGAGCTGCTTATTATCACGGGTTATATCTGCAGGCTGTCCCAGAGGGTGAGAGAGCACCATCATACTCTCAGCGGGCAGGGGTATCAGATGTGGTACTCGATAGGAGAGCTATGCCGCCTCCACCACCACGAGTTCCTCACGAGGGTGGTAGCGAGTCTTAGGGTTAGGTTTTAGATGTTTGGACATATTTTGAGACTTTTGATCTAGATTTTGGGATCTCATATTGTATATCATGACATTTATTGAGTTATGAGATTACTGGATATTCGATATATCATGTGTATTTGTCTCACTTGTGATGGATGTATCAGTTTATGTATATTGTCTTGTCATTTTGCTCAAAATGCTTATGTATGTGCTTATGTATGTTCTCTCTCATAGATGTATGTTTAATTCTCATATGTATGATATAGACTTATGTTTCTTGAAAATGACGATTTTGATATAGATATGATGATGTGATTAACCCCTTGTGATGAACAGGAACAGGGTCGAGATGAAAAAGACAAGGAGCGAAAGACATGATCAAGAAGAAGAGAAGGTGAGCGCAGTTGACCGATAGGTCCACGTAGGATGAAAAGGAGAGCTCTTTCCATATGCAAAATGCAAGACTAGACTAACATGAACCTAAAAATGCAAGCTACTATGAAAGTGGTTGACTTGCAAGGTCACAACGCTTATAGACATCTAATTATCATCATCGAGCGTTATTGGTAGCGTCGTAAGATCATACAATGCACACTAGCGTAACTATGTGGATATGAATATGATCTTTATCAGATAGAAATGTGGAAATCTCACCTAGGCATCAAAGACATGGAGGTCAAGATGACTAATGCAGTGAGATCACCTAAATTTGATATGGCGAGATTATGCTTGTATCAAGACACATGAAAGTCAGGATAGCTAAAAGCATGCACTCGCAAAACAGTCAAGGATAATACCTCGTCAATCCATAGTGTCAAGTAAGACTAGCATAAATGCTCATGACAGTTAGGATCAACAAAATATACCCACAAGCAGATAAAGAAAGAAAACATGTTCTCATTCCCTCAGTCTTCTAGCAATGCATCATCGGAGACTTCTCAGGGAGAGACCACTCATCAAAGAAATCCTCATAGACAGCACACAAAGAAAAATAAAGTCACCATATCGTCAGCGAGTTAATTGTTTAAGTGCGTGTGTGTTGGTCATAGAGTCAAACTCTGAGTATCGCATCTGCACATGAGCATTATCGCATTATACTTAGACTATTGGGTAAGACACCTGATAAGTGTTAAGAAACACTCGACGCAAGGGTAGTGTTGAAAAACACTGTTGGGGTGGTGTTTGAAAAACACCTATTGTGAAATGTCCCAAGAGACAAACACACCAAAAGGACCTATGCGAACAGTTATGCCCCCTAGACAAAGACAAAGACCAATTCCAGACTAGGCCAAATAAGGTCAAGGCATGATGGAAAGTGGTTAAGTGTCGAGGACGCATGCTAACAAATAGGGGTGCAAAGGCCTCAAGTAGCGCCTGTTTCCAGGTTTTCACTACTTGGAATCATTTTTCATTTTTTCATTTTTTGTATTTTTGCTACCAAGGCGCCTATTGCTAGGTTTTCACCAAGGCACTTTTTCTATTTTTTTAATTTTTTTGAATATTTTGATTTTTTTGTATTTTTCTCAGGACTTTTTATGCTTTGTAGGATTTTTTCAGCATCATATATGAATTTTTTTGGTATTTTTTCAGGATCAATAAGATATATACAAAGGATGCCCCCAGATAGAACGGGCATCAAGGATAGAACTTCTTAAGGTGCACAATGTTGATGGGATCAGGGAGCTGTTCTCCATCAGGATCTGACAGTAAATACGCACCAGTACCAAAAGCAGCTGTGATGACATATGGTCCAAGCTAGTTAGGTTCAAACTTGCCCTTTTGCTCTCTGTTTTGTTGGTTCTTAGGGTTTTCTCGTAAAACAAGATCACCTATTTGAAATTCTCTAGGGTGAACCTTCTTGTTGAATGCCTTGGACATACGCTTCTGATACACTCTCATATGATCAAAGGAAGCCTTACGCTTCTCATCTAGAAGTTCTAGTTCCTGCAACCTCATGGCGCGGTAATCCTCATCTGTAATCAAACCTTTGAGTGAGACTCTAAGGGATGGTATCTCGACTTCTAAAGGCAATATTGCTTCAGCGCCATAGGTGAGAGAAAAAGGAGTGGCTCCTATAGGTGTGCGAATGCTTGTTTGGTAAGCCCATAGTGCTGGATTGATTTGTAAGTGCCAATCCCTACCATTCTTGTGTACTGTTCTATGAAGAATCTTAAGAATGGTTTTGTTAGAAGCTTTTGCCTGTCCGTTTCCCTGTGGAAAGTAGATAGAGGACCAATGTTGCTTGATTTTAAACTTTTTGCATAGGTGCTTTAGGTCCTTATTCTTAAATTGACCTCCATTGTCAGTAATGATCTCAGAAGGCACTCCAAATCGGCAAATGATATGATTCAAGATGAACAAAGAAATGGTCCTTCCTGAAGCAACAGAAAGTGGTACGGCCTCCACCCATTTTGTGAAGTAGTCAGTGGCAGTAATAATGAACTTGTGTCCACCTGATGAGTTGGGATGAATCTGCCCAACCAGATCAAAGGCCCAGCGCTGAAATGGCCAATGAGAAACAAAAGGAATCAGATCCCTACCCGGAGCATGAATCAGGTTGCCGTGTTTCTGACATTTTTCACATGACTTAGCAAAGGTGACTACGTCCATCTGCATTATGGGCCAATAATATCCCGCCCTAAGCAACCTTCGGGCCATGGCAAGACCATTAGAATGCCCACCACAAATGCCCTCGTGGATGTCAGCTAACGCTTGGTTGGATTCCTCCTTTTCCAAGCACCTAAGGAGTGTCCCATCTAAACCCCTCCTATATAAGTCACCAGAGATGAGGGTGTGGCGAGAGGCGTTACGGATGAGGTTTCGGCGTTCAGAGTGGGTGAATGTGTCAGGGATGATGCCATCATGAAGATATGAATAGATAGCACCATATTGGGAAGACTCGTGTGTGATAATGGCACAAATGACACGGCTTTCAGATGAGTCAAAGATGGGATGGTGTAGCTCTTCCACCAGGAATTCAAATCTGGATTCATGTGTCTCCAACTGAAGAAGTGAAGCTAATGTGGCCATGGCGTCTGCAGCTTTGTTCTCTGTCCTAGGGATTTGTTGAAACGTCACAAAGGTGAAATAGCGTTCAAAGAATCAACCAGCTTTTTATAGGGTATCAATTTGTCATCCTTGGTTTGATACTCTTTATTGACTTGGTTGATGATTAACTGAGAATCCCCAAAGACATGTAATTCTGTGATATTCCATTCTATAGCCATTTTCAAGCCATTAGTTAAAGCTTCATATTCTGCAATATTATTGGTACATGGGAATAATAGTTTATAAGACTTCGGAATGTTGTACCCATGTGGAGAAACAAATAACACTCCAGCACCTGATCCATTTTGCATGCGGGAGCCATCAAAGAACATTGTCCAAGTGCGAGTAGTGGTATATAAGATGTGTTCATCTGGGAATTCCACTTGGACTGGCATACTATCCTGGATTGGAAAATCAGCTAATTGGTCAGCAATAGCTTGCCCTTTTATTGCCTTCCTTTCAACATACTCTATGTCAAATTCAGTGAGGACCATCATCCATTTAGCAAGTCTACCCGTCAGGGCAGCCTTACCAAGCAAGTATTTAAGGGGATCAATTTTGGCAACCAAATGTATGGTATGAGCAAGCATGTAGTGGTGCAACTTTTGAGAAGCAAACACCACCGCAAGACAAGACTTCTCAATATTATTGTAATTGATCTCATAAGAGACTAGAGTACGGCTGATATAGTAGATGGCCCGTTCTTTCCCAGTATCATCTGTTTGAGCCAATAATGCCCCCAGGGAAGTGTCTGTAGCTGAGATATATAGGATTAATGGTTTCCCTGGAATATGAGGCATTAAGATCGGAGGATTAGCCAAGTATTGTTTGATCTGATCTAGGCTCTTTTGACAATCCTCGTTCCAAACACAAGAAGCACCCTTATGTAATGTCTTGTTGAAGGGTTGCGCTCTATCTGCAAGCTGAGAAATAAACCTCCTAATTGATTGAAGACGTCCCTGAAGACTTCTCATTTGGCTGATATTTTGAGGAGGTGGCATATCTAGGATTGCTTGGACCTTTTCGGGATCAACCTCGATACCTTTTGCTGATATTATGAATCCTAAAAGTTTGCCTGAGGTGACGCCAAATGCGCACTTCTTTGGATTCAATCTGAGTTGAAATTGTTCCATACGATCTAGAATTACTTCCAGATCATTGAGGTGTGTGCCCCTTTTTCTTGATTTTGCCAGGGTATCATCCACATAATCTTCCATATTTTTGTGCATCATATCATGAAAGATAGTCGTCATAGCTCTTTGGTAGGTTGCTCCTGCATTCTTTAACCCAAATGGCATGACGTTCCAACAGTAGGTTCCCCATGCACATGTGAATGCTGTTTTCTCTTGGTCTTCAGGAGCTATTTTGATTTGATTATACCCCGAGAAACCATCCATTAGGGAATATATGTCATAGCCCGCCGTCATATCCACTATCATGTCAATGTTTGGAAGTGGAAAATCGTCCTTTGGGCAAGCTTTGTTTAGATCTCTAAAATCTGTGCAGACACGAATGGACCCATCATGTTTGGAGACTGGCACTATGTTTGAGATCCATTCTGCATAATCGATGGCTCTAATAAATCCAGCGCTCAAAAGTTTTTCTAATTCTCCTTTGACAAGTAGAGCTATATGTGGATGCATTTTTCTTAATCTCTGTTTTACTGGCTTGACTCCTGGAGCTATAGATAAGTGATGCATTATGAGATTTGTGTCAAGCCCTGGCATGTCTGAGTAGGTCCATGCAAAATTAATTTTCTTTTTCTGTAAAAACTGTACATATGCCTTGGTCTCTTCCTCTGATAAAGACTGAGCAAGATGGACTATCTGAGGATTTTCTTCTGTGTTTAAATTGACCGGCTTTGTTGGTTCAATCAATATTGATGATCTATCCTAGAAATAACTCGGCAAGTTATTAAGTACCCCATCCTTAGGTGCCTCAAAGAGGTTTTTACCTTCGGATGCGTCATTTCTTTTTACTATTTTTGGTTCTGACACCACCACAAAGTGGTTTTCGCCATCAGACCTATTTTTCTTTTTGTCTTTTGTTTTGAGACTGAGGTACTTAATATCGGGCTCTGTCATGCTGGTTGTTGGTTCACTGGTGGAAGAAGCCACGGGTTCGAGAGCATTCAGATAGCAAGCAATTTTGTAATCGTTGTGAAATGTGAGGAATGTGGGCTCTTGGTGGCGCTGAGACCAGTCAATCAGGTCAAAGTGAACAAGGGGTAAGTCAATGGTAGGTTCGATGTTGTTAATGCGAAAGGTGTCATCTCTGGTGACCATATAATCGGAGCTCATCAAGTCTTCTCCTAAGATACCTGAATTAGGACTCATCCTATCAAACGAAGCGTCATCTACTAAGGTGATTTGAGGAGCACAATCCTCTAGTCTGACACTAGGATCGTTAGTCGCATCAGGTGGGGTACTATAGGCATGGATAATATCCACGTCTAGATCAATTGTTGCGTCTGAAAGAGAATCCCATTCATATTCATGGGAGTCTGTCTCTGAGTCATCATTTAGGCCTCGTGATGTAGAAGCTTCAAGGTTAGGAAGGGTTTCCCCCTCTCTAGTGCTAGTATTGGTACTATCCGTCGCAGCTAGGACAGTAACACTTTCCTTTGTCGATCTAGAAGTCACACAATCACTATCCGTCGCAGCTGGGATAGTAGGAGTATTAAGCATCAAATCTGTGGAATCTCCCCAAAGGAGATTCGTTGAGGGCACCCAATCATCAGACACATCTTGTTGGTTGGAGAGATCGGGCGTATAATCTGCATCACTGTCACTGTCCATTGCAGCTGGGACAGGGATACCTTTCTTCTTATTCTCAAAACCTAAGCCGACCGTGGATTTACTCTTTTGTCCAAAAAGAGCATGATCAAGAGGCTCAGCTTTAGCGTCCAGCCTATGACTAAGGGGACCAAATCCCGGATATCCCATATTTTTAACCAGTGTATACCCTTTCCCATAAGTTTCAGGTGAAGGAGCAAAATTCTCATTATGTTTGTATTTCTCCTCGCGATATATCCAGTTCCTTACAGCAACTTCCTCTTTCTCTTCTTGAATGGGGACTGAAGACTCAACAAATTTCCCAAATAATGTCATTGCTGATGACGAAGGCTTCGCATTTGGGGAGGGTCTCCCATAAGACCTAGGAGAGATTGGCATTTTTGTAAAAGAATCAATCTTATAATCTCCCATCCCAAGGTCCATGGTCTTGAATTTCTGCTTGCATTGTTCAAGTGAACTACTAGGACTGTCAGCTTCTCTATTCAAAGGTACATGTGATCCCGCAGAAATGTTATTAACTGATAGAGCACTGTCTCCAGGGATGCAAATTTCTACACCATTATGGGGAAACTTAACACACTGGTGATATGTCGATGGGACTGCCTGCATTTCATGAATCCATGGCCTACCTAGCAAAATGTTGTAGGCTAGAGGTCCAACATCAACAATTTGGAATAGTATGTCTTTTTCTACGGGACCAATACAAATAGGCAAAACAGCCAATCCCTTAGAACTTCTTTCTGCTTCGTCATATGCTTTGATTGTAATTCTTTTCTTTGTGTCAATGACGTTCTCGGAATACCCTAGAGCTAGCAGCAAACTCAGGGTACAAATATTGAGCCCCGCACCCCCATCTATCAGTACACGCCTAACATGGGTTTTATGAATCATGACCTCGATGTGTAAGGCCAAATTATGTGGGTGACTAATGGATTTGTCATCTTCTTCTGAGAAGGTGAGGAAATGAGGGCTAGCCAAATGGTTGACCATGTTTTGGAATTGGTTGATATCTAAGTTATTAGGGACATTGGCCGCTCGCAAAGCATCCTCGAGGATGCGCTTGTGCTTAGGAGATAATTCTAAAAGCTCAAAAATGGATATCTGAGCGGGTGTACGTTGTACTTGGTCAATAAGATTATAATTGCAATCAGGACCAACGACAGATTTTGGAGGAGCACCTTTGGACACGGGCTGTTTAGACTTGCTAGTGCTAGGACCTTTGATGATAATGGGTGCTTGGGCCTGACCCCTAGTGACAGCATTGAGGGACTGGGGCGTTCCTTGTGAGTGAGGACCTCTTATCACCACAGCGGGTCTTTCATTAGTCATAGGAATTGAGTCCACATTATGTCCATAAGGATCTTTCTTTCTCACCATGTTGATATTATCGTCAGCCACTTCAAGCATGTTAATCACATTATCAGCGTGTGTGTATGTATAGTTAATAGCCACCTTGCCATTCTTACTGCTAGAATTCTCTCCTTTTTCATATTTAGGCAAGGGCTCTTTAAAGGCTTTATGGTCTACATTAGTAGTTAACCCATCCACTTGTAATTGTCCTTTCTCAATAAGGTCTTGGACAAGATGCTTGAGTTTAAAACAATTTTCTATGTCATGTCCAATCCCATTATGGAAAACGCAGAAAGCCTTAGCATCCCACCAATGAGGTAAAGGATCTGGTATTCGATGTTTTGTAGGATCCTGTGGGTGTGCCAAATTATGAGCAACTAATGTCTTAAAAACATCTGCATAGGATTCTCCCAATTTAGTAAATTGTCTTTTCTCCGTTTTAGATCTCTTTTGATAATTAGGTTTGTCTTGTTGCGTTGACGATGTTTGCAACTTCATAGCTTGAACTGCATGAGAGAGATTAAGAACTCCTTCATTTTTGACCTGAGATGAATCAACAACTCCGTCGTTGACGACTTGCTTGTTTTTGTTCCAATAAGAGTTCTTTTTGTCCTTGTTACCATTAGTATTGTTATTTTGGCTATTGTTGTTATTTGTTGTTTTAGACAAAATTCCTTGTTCTTTTAGGACATCCTCAATGCGACATGCCACCTCTACCATAGTATCAAAGGAATTAAATGAGATTTTCTTGACTTCATATTTGAGTTCTGGTATTAGATTGTTCACAATGATATCAATTCTCTCTTCTTCAGGGATTGTCCTTGGGTATTTCGAACATAATCACCTCCATCGTTGTAGAAAGGTGACAAAAGATTCCCCTTGATTTTGTTTAAGTTTACACAAATCAAGCATGGTGACCGACCTAGATAAATTGTAAGCGAAATGTTGCACAAATCTTTGGACAAGTTCTCTAAATGTCTTTACTGGAGGGGAAAGGTTGGTGAACCACTCCATGGCTTGACCTTTTAAACTCCTTGGGAACAATCTTAGCAAGTAGGAGTCTTCATGGTGAAAGGAAAAGCTCATTATGTAGAATTGTCGAACATGGTCGTGAGGGTCACCAGTGCCATCATATTTGTCGTATGTTGGGAATTCCACTTTCTTAGGAAATTCTACCATCACCACACTTTTGTCAATGGGGTTAGGACATATGGAGTCCAAATGAAATGTGCTCTTGGGAGCCTTCATTCTGTCTATATCCTTTTGTATTTGTAAGATCACCTCATCAGTTGAAGGATTCTGTTTCTTGATCTTTTGGTGAACATCAAAATTATATGGAACTTTAGCGCCTTTGTTGATAAGACTTTCCAAAAATTGGTCTTTGTTTTGTTTCACGTATTGCTCCACATAGGCTTGAAAGGATGGTTCTTGTTGCATACTCATGAAGTCCATATGATCAAATTTAGCATAACTGCCTCCATGTTGTGAGCCATGATGTGCTCGTTGGGAGGGTTGCTTTGAATGTTTATGAGATGATTGTCTCCTATGATGGTCATATCTTGAAGTCCTTCTTCCTCTAGGACTTGGGGATCGTGAGGGTGTCTTTGATCTTCTTCGAGGGCTAGGGGAAGGGGTAGATGGGGGTGAGTTGATCCCACTATTGACTCCCCTCCCATTAAATTGACTTTGGAGTTGTTGTGCATAGAGTCTATCTTCTTCTTCTTGGGTGACTCTTTTCTGTATATCCAACAATGCATGTTCCTCTTCCTCTAGTTGTTGGAATTTTTCCTTTTTAGCAGCCTGTTCATCTAAGTAGGCTTGCTTCTCTGTCTCAATGCTTCTCAATCTTGTATTTGCATATCGAGAAGTGTCTTTAAGTGGGGAGGTTTGTCTTGAATGCCTTATTGCATTAGCTGCGTTGATATGGTGATCACTAGATTCGTTGTTCTGGTCTTCGTGTTGTGACCCTGAATCTGAGTGAGCTGACTTATGCTGTCTTTCAGCTCATTGATGAGCATCAAAATACCTCGCATTGTTAGGAGGTGACCTGAGTGGACTGGCATGAGAAGAACCACCATACTCTCTTCTGTGTCGTTGAAAGATATCCTCGAGAGTTTGATTCATGGCTTCTCTTTGTTGTCGGGTGAAAGTGTAACTCATGTCCATACTTGATGAAAGTGGTATGAAAGAGGTGCTCACTTCACTAGGGTTAGCTCCCGGATTGAAACAAACCTCGGATTCACTCTTAGGAGATTGGTCAAAAAGGGGTCCTTTTCCCTTAGGTTGTCGACGAGTCTTGATAGGTGGTAACTGGCTAAAGGCAACAGGGGGTCGCTTCCCTTGATTAACTTGGTACCTTGTCGTAACTGACATGAAAGAGAGATATTCTCAATGATAAGGTGACCTTTCAAAGTGTCAACACCAAACTAGGATAATCAAAGTCCTCTATTGTCCAAAGAGAAATGAAAAAAAGAAAAAAAAGAGGGCTTTACCAACACCGTCAAAGAGGTGCTTCAAATCAAAGGGTGACTACCCTTGCACTTTTGAATCAGGAGGTTGGACTAGGCCAAAAGATAATTGAAAATGAAAGCGATTTGGACAATAAGAGAACTAAAATTTTCCCAGAATATAGCTAACAATTTTAAAGTTGGACCTTGGCACCAAGAATGGCTTTCTAACTTGACAATTATTCCAAAGTGACTTTGTAAATCAAATGATGCTATCCCGGAGAGCTAAGAACCAGAAATTTGGAGTCAAGACAGATCTCAAACGTTAGGGTGAGAAGCCTGCTCTAAGACCTAGCCTAACTGACAGCACCTGAAACTGACCAAAATTTGGGCATGACAAAAATGAACCAGGCGATATACTCCAGGCTACTGGGGTGATAAACCTATACCCGTGCGATACTTCGCCCTAAGACAGGCGATACTTCTTAACACTAGCGGGCGATATACTCCAGGCAGGCAGGGCGATAGTCCGTTAGGGGCGAACTATCGCGCGATATTTCTCTTCAAAGGGGGCGATATTTCTAGCATGTGCGAAGTATCGCATGATACTTCACCTTACAGGGCGCGATACTATTGCAGAATTATTTAACTCTTGACCAGAATTGTGTGAAATTTGCGTTTTTGGGTTTGTTTGGTCAAAATTTTCAGTCTGAGGGTTGATGTTTTTGATTTCAGTCACGGTATCAGCAGAATTTCGGTAGGTTTGCAAATAGCAAGGGATCAAAACATGGTCTCAAACACTTGAAACAAGGGCAAAAGCAACCTTGCCAAGACAAACACTTGTGATATCGAAATTGAAACAACACCCTATGAATGCTACCGATTGTTTGTATGTAAGAACGTTTACACTGGTATCACACAATCGAAAACACTTCAAGAAAATCTATCCTAGAAAGTCAAGGCTCAATACTTACCAACTTAGCCCACAACTTGATGCCCCCTCGCCTCACACCAAGTGGTTACCCACAAGAGATGTTGGCTTTGTCATGGAAATGTCAAAATGACACAACCAAAGGGACACATATGGTGAGTATCTTAAGGTGATCCGGGTAAACCACTTGGATCAATCCTTGCACTAAGAAGATAAGCGGCTAAAAGAAGGTGGCTTCTATCTAATGGTTCTTAATAAGGATTTTCGTTCACAACACCCCTCTTGCTCCTCATAAAGGACTAGGACCTCGTGGCCTCAAGAGTACCTTAAGCATTCTTGTTCAATGTTTTCCTCATGGTCGCAATCCCATGAGCTACTCACATCAAACGAAGACAAGTGTTATGTCTATCAAGGTTTTTGGTGTCCTTGATAGCCTTGAGATTATAGTGAGTTGGAATCACTTGCCACCAAGGAGAATGATGACAAGGTTGTCCCCACTTGAGTCGTTCCTCTTGATTGCTCAAGAGCAGGCCCGCTAAAGGATTCCTAAACTAAACAAAAATGGATCAAATCTTGAGGTTCAAGGTTTTTGATTCACCACAAGGGTGAAGAGCATACTCCCCTATCTCAAGAATCTCTCCCAAACACACCAAGCAAAGAGATCAATTACCCCCTTGCTTCCAAAACCTTAAGATGGGTCAAGATTTTCTGATTCACCTAAAGGTGAAGAGCATACTTCTCCTACCACCTCAAGATCCCTTTCACAAGGTATTAAGATTCCTAATACAATTAGTAAATGCCACAAATGAAAGGAAAATAACAACAAGCAAGAAATGAAATTATTTTTTTGTTTTTGTTTTTATACTTGGGCAGCCCTGCAAAAACTGTTAGTAGCCCTCTTTGACATGCGTTTTTAGCAATTTTCAAGCAAAGAAAAGCACCTACAAACACAACTTGTTAGGCCCACAATGTTAGCAAAATCAAAATCCAAATGTAAATGTGCAATAATCTGATGGATTCAAGCTAAAAGATGCAGGTTAGACCTATTTAAACAAAGCAAAACAAAACAGCAAGCTAAAATAATCAAATTCGGAAAAAAAACTGAAAGCGCAAGTCTCTGCCGGATCAGGCGATGTTTCTCAGTCTTCAACAGTATCGCGCGATACAGTTTCCTATAGTCGGGCGATACTTCTCAACCGAGCGATACTTCGCACGATGACCGGCGATACTTCGCACGATATCAGGCGACAGAAGTCAATATATGCGTGCGATACTCTTTCCGAGCGAACTATCGCGCCAAGACAAGAAGTATATCGTGCGATATTTCTGAGAAGTGTCGCGCGATAATCTGAGACAGAAAACTAGAGACGCAGATTTTTCTAAAAATTAATCCGAAAATGACGAAAAATGCATCAAATGAAAGGACAAAGCTATCTACTCTGCCCCACGGTGGGCGCCAGAAATGTACACACTAAAATATGCACTTCTATGAACCATTACATGCAAGGTTACTCAAGAGTGAGGCCTCACAAAGTGGCTCATAGCTCTCTATGCATGGAGTTGCAAGGGACTATGAGTTTTGCTCTCAGCTAGAGCTACAAGAAGGTGACCTTGCTAGTCAACCATACAATGAGAGATTCAAGTGAAGACAAGGGCAACAATGCCAATATCTCCAAGAATCTAAATAGAAATGAAATGCAAATGCAACTAGTATGAATGTGCAAGACTAATCTATCAAATGAAGTGCAAACTAAGCTATGAAAAGAAGTACAATAGATTCCAAGCCCCTAATTAAGCTATGTGAGATCTATTCTATTGCATAAAAGAAAATCTAATCTATGATGCCATGAATGTAACTATGAAAGCAAAACTATTATGAAATGCAACTAAAATGATGAAAGCAACAAATCTTCAATGTCTTCAAAAAGCTCCAAATGTATCTAGAAAACCTGCAGCATAACAATAGCATAAAATATGGATATCTATGCAAATGGAGGAGAGAGCTCTCATTTTATAAGAAATGAGGTGAAATGGACCATGGAGATTAAGAGGCAAAAGGTCTTAATCAGCGGTGGAGGTTGAAAGAGGAGCAATCCATGTGCACAAACATCCTCCAATGAAAGTGAAGTGTTGACTTTTGAGTCTCATGTGAGACAAAAAGTGCTTTTTCCCTTTTTATAAAATAGGAATAATGCTTTATTTGTGCAACTTAGGATAAGAGGAAAAGTGGGGGCTTTTTATTTAATTGAAAGGGGAGGAAATATTCCTTTTAATCAAATAAAGACTTAGGATAAATGGTTAGCCCAAGGATAAAAATCCAATATATGATCGAAATTAAGACTTGATCAAGAGATTGATAATGTTGAAAATATTGATTATTGATAAAAATGATTCAGGATTGATAAATTGAATAAATGGGGCCCAAAGTCTAGGCGACCATTTTAGGGTGCATACAGTAACCTTTCCCTATTAATCTAAATAATAATAATTTATCACATTTGAATTGTCAATTTAATATCAATTTCATTTAAGTGATACTTACAAGAGTTAAATATATAGATTTCATAGAGTGGAGTAAGAGAATGAAATGGGTGACAAAAAGGGGGCTCAAAAGTGAACATTTTATCTTGAAATTAGGTAAATCTAAACTTGATTGAGTAATTCAAAATGTATACACTCAAACAAGATTTTGTACTTAGGGAGGTAACAACCCTTATGGGAAGTTTAGTGAGTGGGGGACACAATACGTACCAATAAACAACCTCCACAATTTTGAAGTTGGATCTTCATATAGTTGTTTTTAGGAGAGGGGAAATAAGAGAAAACATAAAAATGGCTAAACTAAGGCAATGCATCAAAGATTTTAAAACCCTTTGAATTTCTCTTTAGAAATAATAGGAACAAGTAACCCCAAAACGATTGAGCATAGAATGCCACAAGCTCTTCATTGTTGGAAAGAGAACACAATGTAAAAGTCAAACATAAATAGAGAAAAATATTTAGATCTCTATGTGAGAAGCACCGGTTAAGGCCAACAAGAATTTTTCCTATTATCTCACTAAAATAATTATTTCATGCAAATGTTGCTCATCGGATGACATAGTATATCCCCAAATCATAAACTATTACATATAATTGAAAGAGTATAAAAAAATATTCAATGATTTACACATCTATGATGAAATTATAAAATTTGTAAGCCATAAAAATTAATGTCTATGGATTAGCTGCCCCTTCAGGTGTTGCTACTTCTGTTCCTGACCAGATTGTTGATGTTGTATCTGGATCAGCTGCCTTGTTTTCTAGTGCTGTGGGTTTTGCTATCCTTGGTTCTCTAGGGAGAGATTTGGGGATTGGTGGTGTTTCTTTCCCTATTCCTTCTATGGATGCTGGTGTGGCCAACCCTATTTTGTGGGCTCTTCTGGTTTTCCTTGGCTTGGTAGAATGCTGCTGAGAAGGTGGAGGATGGATGGACAATAGTTAAAGGAAAGAAATCAAAATATTCCAATCCTTCTTTTGATATGAATTTACGTTCACATAAGGATGGGCTAAAATGTAAATCTTGAACGCCCTTTGTTATGGATTGTTGGGTTGGTTTCTGTTCCACTTGGTAGGAACTATGGCTAGTTCCTTTGGTCTGTTAGGTGTTGCAACATAATTTTTTTATGGTCTTTCATTGCCCTATCTTTTTCTGCTTTTGTAAAATGTTTCAGGTCCTTTCAAAACTTGTTTTTACTTAATCAAAACAATTAATGTCTACACTCATTTAAAATTGACATAGAAATTTTAAATCAATGACAAAGCCAAATTAAACATACAATATAGACAAACTCGACACAATGCGATATGTTTTCCTCCATTGATTAACTGAATACCAAGCTAAGGTTTGAGAATGAAATTGTAGCTATTCTAAGTGTTCTCTTTCAAAAGTGGGGAACCAAAAACTCTCCTATTACAATATGCCCACACGTTTATATAGAACTAATAAAATTTATAGCCTCTAAAGACTACAATAGAAAGGCCTCTATATTTGTGCCATGTGGAAGCATCATCACAATGGTTGTTACAAATACCTCACTATTCCTATATCTATATCATTACCCTCCTTCCATGCACACAACAAGGATGCCACCTGTACCCTTTTTCAACGTCCTTTCCATCATGAGGAAATGCATTTCTAATTCTACTCGCAAATGATTAATTACTCTAAGACTCTTGGCATGCGGAGGTGATTTCTAATTGGGTTAAATTTTCCTTGTGATACTTTGCTAGATAACAAGTGGAAACTTGAAGAATTTGGGTCCCACTATATTTTAAATGATACAACTTTGACTTGGACATGTGTTGTGTAGGTGAGTGTCCTTGGAGACCTCTTCTTGAATTTGGCTAAGGATGTATAGTGATTAAACATGTCACATTGGTGGAATCTGTTGAATCTACATTCCTTTCAACCTTGAAAATATTTATAGCATCGAAATGTGGCACACTCATAAGTGAGTGTTCTTTAAAAGTGAAAGCTTTTGAAGGAAAAGACCTTGAAAATTTTGTAGAAACACATGGCACACTTTGAAGTGTGTGCTCTTGAAAAGTGAAATCCTTAAAGGAAAAGAGCTAACAAATTTTGAAGAAACCATGCTTCTTTGGCACTTGGTGATCCCAACTTGGAAAGGGCATAAATTTATGCTTGGTGCTCAGAATTCCAAATCACTCACAACATAGGGAAGGCCTTTGAATAACATAAAACTAAAGATAGATTAATGCAGAATGGATCCACAAAAATTATAATACAAAACTTTGTCACATATTTCATGGAACTTAGAAGAGATACAATCCCCCAACACAAAATAGTGTCTCTAACCAGAAATAATGAAAATAAAGAGCTTCCCTCGCTAAAAATGGTGTTCATCTTGGTTCCAGCACTAGGACACATAGAATACATCCTTAGAGAAAAAGAGATGCACCAAAAATATTTAATAGCCAAAGGGCCACAAGGACAATTGAAAAAATCAAAGATCCCAAAAGCATAAACTCCAACTATAGCTTCCAAATTGATAGAGCTGATTATAAATGTAGAATAAGATGTTGAAAACATTGATAATTGTTATTATGTTTTAGAGGATATATATACATTGCAAAGAGAAGGTTTCTATGGTTACCAACTGGTAATAGTTACGAAGGATGCAGTTATAAAAACTAAAATTATATTGTAATATGCCAACATTCCCACCTTATTAGTGATCCTAAAAACATCAAATTCACCTTTCCCTAGGGAACCCCCTTAAGGCATACATAATAAAGCATTCTGACGAAATAACATGAATACATATTTTGAGACAATCTTCTTATATAGAAATAAATCATGTATCAAATATAGCTCCTTCAAATTTCCTCCTCAATCCTTGTAAATATGGATCCTTAAGTTGAATCCTTGAGCTCTCAGTCCCAAACTCTCAAATCATAGACTTCAAATTATTCTTGACAAAAATCCATATTGATCTCCTTTCACACATAGATCCATCGTGCTATATTTGACCCTTTTAAGGGTGATAATTATTGATCATGATTTTATATTCTCTCTGGACAACCATCCATACTTGGGCTCTTCATGAAACCCCAAACATGTCTCAAAATTAAATCTTCATAATACACGCGTTCTTCAAATTTGTCAGCATCAACAAAGAAGGCAAAAATAAAAAACATGAAAGA